>QQSL01000029.1:139766-184465 GCA_003693665.1 Chaetothyriales sp. CBS 134920 | reverse complement strand
GACTGCGCGGGGTTTTTCCGCTGAGTTCGGTCAAGTCTATATAGGCCATAGGCACACATAGACATTAATTAAATTATTATTATTATTATATATATATATAAAAGAGAGCTCGATACAGACCTGATCTGACCCCTTGGAATGGCAGAACGAGGTGCTGCGAACCGCATGCCCTTGCTCGTCAGGAAGCTCGCTGCAATATATAAAGTCAGTCCTTAAGTAGCTTCAATGATCCATGCTTACTCCTTGTTCTGGTAGGCTGAACCACTCGCTGAGATAACACATTCCAAAGCATGACTCCACGTGGTCAACTATACTATAGCACTTGGACGAAGAAAGGTTTGCACGACGACAACAACAACAACAACAAGTGAACAACAAGATCAAGTTAGCTGAGGAAGCTACACGTGTAGTGTACAGTAAGCGAGGGCCTGATTGGCACACGGGGCCATAGGTCCGTTGATCGGCAGGAATTATTGCCAGATACAGTTAATTAGCCGACCATGCTAACAATTAATACCTGGTGTACATGTGTATTGTGTGCATGTTGAGTGGTGACTGGCAGTACAGAATGATAAAAATATAGACATAGACATGTCCAGTTGTGTAATTCTCCTCCAAAGTGCAGTCTCTCCTGATTCAGTTAAAAGTATTGTCATGAGAATTGATTTCAGTGACAACACGCCAAACCCTATCCAGACTGCAGAACCAAAACCAGACTAGCTTGGTAATTAATTCCTCAAGAAGTGTCATGTCATCACTCAGGGTACAAATGATATCACTACCCAGGGTTTGATCTGTAGAAGCACACACACACACACACATTATTCTTGTGCTGATCTACATTCCAAGAGTTTATGCCACGGAGTTGCCTGGCATCAGAATAAAAACAATAATGCAATGACATTAATACACGTGTAAACCAGGTGAAGCCACTGATTGGCTATATCCAGTCTTGGCCACACGCATAAAACCTTTTGATTGTTAATCCGGCTCTCGGAGTAATACTGAGGTACACAGAGGACAGGATGGGAGGGTGTCTGCTTTGATAATCAACAGGCCTTGACCGAGGTTGTATGTGTACATCAAACGATTAATAAAAGCAGCGAGTGGTCTTGGAGGGGCATGTTTGGTGACTCTGTAACTGCCGTTCTGAAACGCCGTGTGAGAGTGTAGTGTGCATTTTGTGATTGATGGGCTTTTTTTGGGGTTTTTATCTCCATTTTATATCCAGAGTGGATAATGAATGTGATGCCGAAAATGTAGAAAACCTGGGGAGGCGGGGTCGACGGTAGTGTATTCGGATGTTGTCGACTTCCTTCCCTAGTTGTGTGAGTAGTGCCTGCAACAATGACCGCGGGGTAGATTACGGCATCTGTTTGGACAGGGATTGGATGTGGAGGGCGCAGGGGTGATGAGGCAGTACTTGTCGAGAGAAGGGATATATAGTGTTGCTCCTCTCCCAACACAAGAAAGGCAGCTGTAGATTGAATCCGTCTCATCGGCCCACACCGTCAGGTACACACACACACCGTCAGGTATACACACACACACTCGGCTTCAAGATGGGTTCCACATACAAGAAGGTTGAGTTCACGACCTTCTATAATGTGATCGACGGCAAGTTGGTGTCGACTGAGCATACTCGCCATGGCATAAACCCGGCCACGGGCAAGCCGAACCCAGAAGTGCCAATAGCGACCAAGGAGGATGTCGACGCCGCGCTGGAGGCAGCCAAGAAAGCATTCCCTGGCTGGGCAGCGACGCCAATTGCAGAGCGTCGCAAGGCCCTGGTCGCGCTGGCTGATGCAGTCCTGGCTCAAAAGGACGAGTTTATCAAGCTGCTGATAGCTGAGCAAGGCAAGCCCACCTTTCTTGCCAACACCGAGCTTGACGGTGCGATCAACGGGCTTCGCAAGACGGCCGAGTTGGAATTGCCCGAGCTCGTCAGGGAGGAAGAGACGCGGATTCTCAAGGTCCGGTATACGCCTCTGGGCGTCGCTGTTGGTATTGTGCCGTGGAACTTCCCCATCATGTTGACCGTGTCCAAACTGGCGCCGGCAGTGTTGGCTGGCAACACCGTCTTGATCAAGCCCTCGCCCTTTACGCCCTATACCGGTCTCAAGGTTGTCGAGCTTGCCCAGCAGTTCTTCCCTCCCGGCGTCGTCTCAGTGCTGTCCGGCGACGACGGCCTCGGCCCGCTGTTGACCGCGCATCCGATCCCCCAGAAGATCAGCTTCACCGGCTCGACCTTCACTGGCAAGAAGGTCGCTGAGTCGGCCGCCAAGACACTGAAGCGTGTCACCCTTGAGCTCGGTGGCAAGGACCCTGCTATCATCCTCGACGACATCAACATCGCCGAGGTTGCTCCCAAGATTGCTCAGTCCTCCTTCCTCAACTCGGGCCAGGTATGGCACTCTTCTCGTTACCTCTTCTTCGCAGTGACCACTAACACGCAGCTTCAACAGGTCTGCCTCGCAGTCAAGCGCATTTTCGTGCAGGAAAGCATCATCGAGCCATTCCGCGACGCCCTGGTGGCTGCGACCAAGCACCTGGCCGTCGGCCCCGGTACCGAGCCAGGCGTGTTTCTGGGACCGGTGCAGAACTCACTGCAGTATGAAAAGGTCAAGACCTTCTTCGACGAGGCCCATAAAGAGAAGCAGACCATTGCCGTTGGCGGCGTCAACCCGACCGGCGATGGCTACTTCATCACGCCGACCATCATTGACCGACCAGCCGAGAACAGCAAGCTTGCCCGTGAGGAGCCATTCGGTATGATCTCTTTTTTTTTTCTCCTTTGTTCTTTGTCTTTCCCTTTCGTTCTTTCCTCCCCTTTCGCCCCTTCTAACTTTGCATGCTTACCAATCACTCACTCACACACACAGGCCCGATCGTCCCACTCCTCTCATTCAAGACAGAGGAAGAAGCCATTGCCAAGGCCAATAACACATCCTACGGTCTGGGCGCATCGGTCTGGTCCAGCAATGTAGAGCGGGCCAACAAGATTGCCGAGAGGCTTGAGGCCGGCAGCGTCTGGGTCAATTCCCACCTCAACCTCGACCCCACCCTGCCGTTTGGTGGCCACAAGGAGAGTGGAATCGGTATCGAGGGCGGAGTCGGTGGTCTGATCAGCTATACCAACTCGCAAACACTGTATCTTCAGAAGGCTTAAGCTCGGGTGAGATTGGTTAGGGGTTTATCCATTATATTGTCCTACCTTCCCCACACCTGTACGTGTATTGTCATGTCTGTGTAACGAGTGCACTCTACACGTCTACACGTCCTCAATAGTACATGTACTGTATGTAAGGATGATGCAAGGGGGCTCAACAATTCAACGCCGATGATGTCACCGTCCTCATTTTCGTCCCGTCCCGTACCACTGAGGAAGCTCTTTCCGCACAACCAGCCCGCCCAGGCTGGTAAATTCTCTGCCAGAGCTAAAAACAGCCTCAAAGGTGAAACGCAGGGAACCGCTTCCGTGGTTTTTATTAGTCAAAGTAAAATTGATGCACGCTCGCCACTCGCGAGGCCGCTCGGCACGGTCGTGTAAAGCTTCGAATCCTGAAACGGTTTCTGCGGGGAAGCGGAGGGGTTGGATTTCGTGAATTTCGTGTCATCTACCCGTCGCCTCCCTAGTCTTCCTCGTCTTCAAAATGCATAGACCAGCTAAGCCACTGTAGATATTTGATGAGCATTATTCTTCTTTCAGACCACGGTCCCCTATGCACGCTAGAAGCTAAATGATTGGACGGTAGTAGACTCTTTCGACCAAAGACAATGAAGGCTGCTCGCTGCTCGTGCCTAAGCAAACAAAACTTTTCGCCGACTCGCTCCAGGTTCGTAATTTTACATCTCCATCTTCACATCCCCGTCGGAGGAGATATTGAGCTTTTCCAAAGGCTGGCTGAAGGTGTTGCCCTGATCCTGCTCCTCGGGCTTGTCGTCCGTCACTGTCGGCTGGCTTCTCCTTGGCCGCTTGCCCAGGCGCTCGCACCAGCCTTCTGCACTGACCAACGTGTCATTGACCACACGGCTCACTTGGGTCATCATGTCCAAGCCTTCGGTGGCCAGAAGCATCACCCGTCCCGCGGCCTTCTCCGTCTCGTTATTGTTCTCTTCATCGGTAGACTGAGCATTGGCAATGGAAAAGCGCTGTGGCAGGCTGGTTAGATGGCGGTGCACCAGATTACGCGCGTTCTCGGGCAGGGCGCCTCCAGCATATCGCGACACAATGTCGACAACTTGTTTGATTGTTTGTAGCACGTCGTTCTTAAGTGCCGCGATCCGTGCCGCCATAGCAGCCTGTATGCGCTCCCGGTCATCCTGGAGCGGCGCTTGCCCTAACCGCTCAACTGAGCCATAACTGTTCAACAGGATCCGGAGTGAGGCGATGGCCTCGCCCAAGCGCCCGTTGGCCCAGCGCAGCCACTGAAGACAGAAACGCAAAGAGCGCAGCGACTCATCCGACATGGCCACACCAAGCCCAGACGAGGAGATCATGAGCTGGTGGCGCCATCCAGGTGGGTCACGTTGCCTGGGCTGGAGCGCAATTTGGTATTCGGTGTAAGGGGGTGAGCGGCCGCCTTCATCGTATGCCGGTAACGAATCTGGAGACTGGAATTCGACCACCTGGGCCTTTTCCAGGTCTGGCGTTCGGGGTGTGTCAGCCGCATCTTTGCTATCTTTCTTTGGCTGCAGGTACCAGCGTAGACCGCCTTCCAACCCCGGTATGCGCGCGACGGTGCCGGCGATGGGGGCAGCGACGTTGCGTCCAGTCCATTCGGCACCAGGTATATAGGCCTGCGTGGTCCGGTACGCGTAGATGGACCCGTTGATCAAGCTGCCAGCGAGGGGATATTGCGAGGTAAAGAGAGTGAGTAGTGGCTGTGGCTCATTCGAGTTGAAGGTGGTCTGAGAGTGGAGATGGACGGGCCTGGGTTGTTGCGGTGATTGTGGTGATTGTTGTTGATGCAGCTGATGCGGATGCTGATGCTGATGCTGATGATGTTGATGCTGCTGATGCTGCTGATGCTGATGCTGTTGTTGTTGCTGATGCTGATGCTGTTGTTGTTGCTGCTGGGGCTGCTGCCGTTGGGGCGAATATCCTGTATTTGTCAGTCGGGTAAGCGACCGGATAAGGAAGAGCATGTGCTAACGGTGTTGTTGTTGGAGGCTGTTCAAGGTCTCGGCAGCCTCCATATCCTCCATTGACATGCCAGATAACACACTGGCGGCACGGGTGGAGCGCTCGTCGGCGCTGTGGACAGAGTCGACCTCCATTGGCTCGAGGTTGCCGATGGAGGAACGACGGCAGCGAGGGAGGAGGGAGGTAGAGTGTTGGGGTAGTCGCAGTGGTATGGAGGGTCGGCTGACTTGTTAACTATGATTTAGAGGGCGGAGACGTTCATCACACTGGTTCGTGAGTTTTCACGTGTCGACGGTCGGTGGAGGGGCGCCTTACACAGTGGGTGGAACCGTCAGTATTAGTCGAGGCGAGACTGGGCGACGGGCGGCGGAGGGAGGCGAAAGCGGCGGCTGATTCGGCGGTGTGGGACGGGCAGACAAGCAGTTACAGGCTACAGTACAGGCAAGTACAGGCAAGTACAGAGCAGCAGGAGAGAAGGACGCGCAATTGCTCCTGCCAACCGAGTCAGAACTACAGTACACACGCACGGTATACACTGTACAAGCACTGGTATGACGGCGGGAGGAGAAGCGAGGTAAACGACGTGGCCGTGGGCAACAGGGCTTGACATTAATAATTACTGAGCATTGCCAGCGCCCAGCCGGCGCGTGCGCCTCCTCTTGTGTGCCTGTTCTTTCCCTCGCTTCTTGCCCTCTCCACCCAGGCGTCAAGGATGTCACATGCTCGTTCTTGCCAGTGCCCAGATGCAGCCCAGACCCAGCAAGTCAGTCAACCCGAGCACATGGCCACTTCCCCGATTGGCGGCGTGGCCAAATAGCGGCTACGGAGATGCACGGGCCTCGTACCACTTGGCAGGCCTTACCAGCAATCCCTGTGGCACATGTCTGGATTTTCCCAGTGTCAGACATGTGCATTGGCATTCCAGGACCGGATCGAGAGGACAGACGGGAAAAAAAGGAAAAAAGGGAAAAGGGGAGAGATAGAAGAGAGTCGCACCAAATTAGGCATGTACCAGAGCACTGCAGGAGCGAGCGTGATGTCATGTCTACACGTGTAATTGATGCACAGTATAAAGACAAAATTGCAACTCGTTGGCGAGTCCTCGTAATTTTAAGCTACGGAGAATCTTGGCATTGGCCAACGGCGGCCGCCACTCGCCTGGCAAAGGGATTCGCGGTTTCAGCCAAAAGGATCAAGGATATTGCAAGGTGCTAGTACACTATAGAATTAGTGACATACTTGTAGTCTGATCATACTCTTGCTCCAGCTCCCTTCCTTGTCTGTCTGTGGCTATAAACTGATTGTACAAATGGCGGGCCATGTGCAGACTTGTCAATTTGACATGGAGGTCAAATGCTAGAGAGAGGGAGGACGCGAGGGGAGGGAAAGAGGGAGAGAGAGGAGGACGCGAGGGGGAGGGAAAGAGGGAGAGAGAGGAGGACGTGAGGGGGAGAGAAAGAGGGAGGGAGAGGCCGACGACGTGCACATCACTCGGTCAGCCTCAGAAATTGACATGTGAGGCATTGCTTCTTCATTCGTTCATTCTTTCAGGGCGAGACTCTTTGGTAGAACAGCAGGTAGGCGACCTTGTTGTCCTTGACCGAAACCTTCTCGCGTGGTGTATGTGGTCCTGAAGTCTTCAATGGCGTCGTCGCCCCGTTTACAGCCGCCGTCGCCGTCGACTTGGACCGCGAGTGGCCATTGACCTGGCTCCAAGCTCTGTCGGGGCTACGATCGTCCGTTTCATCGGCCTGCTCGATCTGCTCAAAGCGATTGGCTGCGTGCTTGCCTTGTTTGTGGCGTTCAAGCGCGGCGGCCAAGACCTTGGGGTCTTCTTCGCTACCGGCCTCTGCCACATCTTCGCTTCGAACCCTACGGATGACAGTGTCGTCCATCCTGATCCACTGTTTGCCGTCCTGGCGTCTGATGTCGACGGTGTAGTGCCCACCGTTGGCGTTCTTGCCATGGTGGTAAATGACCGCAGTCAGACGATATCGCGGCAAGCCCCCGTGTGCCGCCAGTTTGTTGCGAGTAGCAATGGGGAAGACTTCCTTGGGGATCTCCAGCTCAAGCGGGTAGCCGACCTTCTTCCAGATCTTCTCGGCACGGTTGGTGGTGTGGTCATAGTGGAAGCGCTTCAGATGCAGGATCAGCACCGGCGGCAGAGTTTCGATAAAGACCTGCTTGGTTGCGGTTGACCTCTGGCCCTTGGATGTCTGGAAGTCACCCTGCATGCTCTCAGGTTTGGTCAGACCTTTGAGCGCGTCGATAATATTGCTGACCTCAGGCGAGCCGATATCCAGTTGCAGCGGTGAATAAGGCTCCAGCGTGACCGACAGTTTGTTACCCGCCACCTTGAGCTCCGAGCGTAGCTTGCCGCCAAAGATATTGGTGACGGGCGAGTCTGCGGCGATGTTGCCCGAGGATCGGGTCACCGCCGGCTTCTGCTTGTGGCCAACCTCCATCCAGCCTTGGTCGTTGTCGGCCTGGCCTTGGGCGCTCGGCGCACTGCCGACTGGGGTCGTGCGGCCGGAGCTGGTTGATGTGCCCGATTTCATGGCTCGAGAGCACTCGTCATGCAGTTCCTCCAAGAGCAAGCCCAAGAACTCCTGGGCGTCTTGCTGGTGCCCACGGCGCATATCGCGGAAGCGAGGAAGAGGGCCGATGGCAGAGTAGACGTACTCGGGCACAAACGAGTCGCCATACTTTTCGTAGTCATCTGGCTTGAGGCTTTTGCACAGCTCTTCGGCTGATGGCGCCGACTCGAGCACAGGGTATTCTTGCATAAACAGAATGATAGCATCAATTAAGGGAGTATCGCTTTTGAAAGTGTGCGCGGCTCTGCGTGCAATTTTGGAAAGAAAGTCATAGAACGGTGTACAGAAGACAAGCACCTGCAGGACAGAGTTCATGTAGCACATGTTGCCCGTGTTGACCAGGCCTCGCGGCTGCAGGAAGGAAAGTCGGCGGGGGCCCTCGGTGGGAACATGGATGTCGTTCAGAACCTCAGTCAGGGTCTCGCCTTTGGCCGTTGCCACACCGTTGACGTTGGACACAGTCAAGGGCGCAGCCGTGGAAGCAGCGGCTGACGACCGGAACAGGTTTGCCCACGATGTCGGCTTAGGCGGAAGAGCAGGTGTCGGTGTCGGGGCCTCAGCCGGTTGCTGTCCCGGTTCTGCGCTCTCATCCTCCTCTTTTGCAGTAGCACTCTCGGTTGTGGATGTGACTGGGGGAGGCGTGGCCGGTGCGAGCGGCTGTGAGCCCGAAATTGAATCTTGGGCACGCCGAGTTGAGGCCGGGCTGTGGGAGATGACAGGGACGAGTGGGATGACGGGGCCGACAGGCTTGGTCTTGGGCTGAGTTGGGGTCTGCTGCGACTTGGTTGCAGAGACGGGGAGAGACGAAATCGGCGTCGTGGGCTGTGTTGATGCTGACTCGGAAGGGACATCTGAGGCCAACGGGGTCGGGGTTTCGGTCGAGCGTGACAGCTGGTGCTGGTGCTGCAGGGGCGCTGCCACAGATGGGTCCTGTTCCTGCTCTTCCTGCGCCTTGGTGTGATGGGAATCAGCGCCCTCAGCCTCAGGTGATGGCGGTGCAGGCTCTGGGACAGGATACTCGATGGGCAGAGTGGCTAGGCTCGATCGCGGGATCCGGCGGCGCCTT
Source organism: Chaetothyriales sp. CBS 134920 (assembly GCA_003693665.1). Lineage (NCBI taxonomy): Eukaryota > Fungi > Ascomycota > Eurotiomycetes > Chaetothyriales > Domatiomycetaceae > Domatiomyces > Domatiomyces catenatus. The sequence goes on along the minus strand of QQSL01000029.1, from coordinate 175,656 downwards.
GGTGGAGCGCGAGGAGGGAAGGCCGCTCCTTCAAAGGACAGCCAAGGCGTCTACAACAAGTCAGTGACAATTCGGGCAAAGGATGAAGAAAAACAAACGGGAGCAACAAATGGCCGGCGTTCAGTCACGGCGGCTTGTGGTGGCGTATCCTGTGTTGAGGGAGGGACGACAGGCTCTTTCCGCGCTGAGACTGCAGTGGATGTGCTCAGAGGTCGAGACGGCGGCGTCTGTGTGGGCGCGGCAGACGTGGTCGAGGCCGAACTGGGCAGCTGCCGGTGCTGAGGATGAGATTGGGCGGGGGGCGGGGAGGAAAGCTGTGGTGGCGGCAGCTGTGGTTGTAGCTGTGCCTGGTGCGGCAGCTGCGACAGGTGTTGGTGCTGCTGCACACGCTGGATGGTCGGCGAGAGCGACGAGTGGTCTGGGCTGTGGAGAGCGGAGGGATGGTAGACCGGGTCAGCAGCGCTCGGGATGGGCGGATGGGGATGTGGGTGCGGGTGTGGGTGCGGGAACTGTTGGGCCGGGATTGGAGACTGGGCGTAGTAGGGGCGTGGGATTGGAATAAGGTGCTGCTGCTGGAAAGGATACCAGCCTGGGGGAGCAAAGTGTTGCGGGTATTGCGGCAGCATGGGCGCCATCTGCTGGCCATAGTATGGTGGTGGATAGGCTGTGTGTGGGCGCAGGTGCGGCGGCGGTATCGGGGCGTAGGAGGCATCATGGCGCCGCTGGGCAGGCTGCATGGGCAGTTGCTGCCCATAAGGCAGCTGGTTCTGGTTCATCGCGGCCAGTTGGGGCACCGCTGCTGCTGCGATCACTGTCCAAGACAGGAGGCCATTTCGCAAGCACGTGAGCGCGTCGAGGCGTGGATGTCAAGCGTCGTCGTGTGGGCGATGATTCGCCTCAATCAGGCCCAGCATTAGCAGGAGCGCTCGCAAGCCCGGCAGCAGCAGGTCAGAGATGGCGTTGAGCTGAAAAGAGAAGCAGCCAGACTGCGACTGATGGAGGGAGATGCAGCTGGAAGGATTGTGTGGGAGCTGACAAAGACCGGATCAGTGATGGCGCGCCCGGCAGTGGCCACAGCAACGGCAGCAGCGATGGAGGCGGAGGCGTGAGGCAAGCTGCACCTACACAGAATGCACACAGAGGCAGTTGCCGAAAGACAACCAATTATGGGTAAAGGTGGTGTAAGTTAGAAAAGTTTTGGTCTGAAAATTAATACATAGAAGGCGAGATGATATGAATTACAGGGTACAGTGCCTAATAATTATTTGCTCGTTGGCGTGGCTCTCGGAGCAGCGGAGCGCCCTTTAACTAAGGCGCTAATCAATATTAATTAGTTAATTAGCTTAATTATGGCAAGTCGAGTTGATCCGCCTAATGATGCAGTGGGGGCCGAAATAGGTCCTCATCGCTCCTTCTCCTTCCATCGACGCCGCTCCTGCTTGGAGGTTCTACGACTAACCAAGTGGTCAGCTACCCCGCGGTACTTGAGTGCTTTGCTCCTTCCGCCTTTGCCACTGTAGCTGTGTGCGTTCTGGGCGTCCATCCTCGTCGCCTGCGCCCGAGTTCGTTCCCCCCTCAATGGCTTCCTGAGTCAACCCCCGCGGCCCCGCGATCCAGTCGTCCACTCGCAAACCACCACAGCAATGTCATCCGCCATCCCACCAGCAGCTCCGTCCAAACTGTTTACTCCGTCCAACCCCCTGAGCTATAACCAGCCTGTCGCGGGCCCATCGTTCCCCAGCTCCGCCGTCGGCGGTGCCGCGGCCTCGACGCGGCGTCAGACTGCCCAGGCCCGCAACAGCCAGGGGTTGAAGAACAAGCACAAGTCGTCGAAGAAGGCCCGGCTTGTTGACGAGGATGCGTTTGCCGAGTCCAACGCCATGAGAGCCTTTAACAACCGCAAGGGCCAGACGTCCATCACCCACCTGATGAACTTTGCTCTCGCACCACCGTCCTGGCATTCCCACAACGGCAGCAGTTACGACCGACCGCAACGGCGATATCACACCCGCGGCCTCGGGTCTGGCTACCATGCTGCAGACAAAGCCCGATATGTGCATGCCAACTACCGCTTCATCGTCAGCTCCGACCGTGAATACCCTGCTCAGGCGGTCGATGCAGACGTGCATGTGGAGTGGGAGGCCGTGCTTCAGGTCCTGGGCACGGCAGAAACACAGTCGACCAACTGCCCGATCTGTCTGTCGCCCCCGGTGGCGCCCCGTATGGCCAAGTGTGGCCATATTTTCTGCCTGCCCTGTCTGATTCGGTATCTGCACTCGGCCCAGGACCCGGCAGCCCCTCAGCCGGAGAAGAAGGCTAGATGGCAGAGATGCCCGATCTGTGAAGATATCATATACATCTCCGATACGCGGCCAGTTCGGTGGTTCGCCGACCAAAGCTCGACCTCACTCCAGGCGGGCGGTGATGTCCTCCTCCGGCTGCTCAAACGAGACCCTGGCACTACTCTGGCCCTGCCACGTGACGTTGCAGACAAGTATCCCAATCGGCCAGAGCCAGATATCCCGTGGTGTCACGCTGCTGAGGTGATGGAGTATGCTCGGTTCATCAAAGGCGGTGCCAAATACATGACTGCCCAGTACGACCAGGAAATTGCTGAGCTGGAGATCCAGGAGAAGGAAGATGAGCTGCTGTTTGGCGATGTAAATACCTGGACGAGGAAGGCGGTTGCAGCGATTGAAGAAGCCAAGCGGAAACTGGCCCATCTGCCTGATGCGCCTGAAGGCGATGATAGTGTGCCAGATGGCCAATCGGCTGCATGTAGCCGTCTTTCTGGGCAAGACGAGGCAGCAGATGCCAGGCCAGGGAAGGCCGGCTCAATGGAGACAAGGTCAGTTCGAAACCACTCGTCTGATCGAGCAGGCCCAGCCAACTCGCAGTCTACACTGCCTCGACATCCTTTCTATTTTTACACCGCTCTACCCAATTTCCTCCTGTCACCGCTCGACATTCGCATTCTCAAAACCGCATTTGGCGATTTTTCCTCCTTCCCTTCAACGATTCTGCCACGGCTTGAACACATCTCGACCGGCCATGTGGTGGATGATCAGCTACGAAAGCGAGCCAAATATATGACTCACCTGCCCTCGGGCTTTGAAGTCAACTTCCTCGAATGTGACTGGACCGAGATCATCAGCCCGGCCATTCTCGAGCACTTCCAGGAAGAGATCTGGAAGCGGCGGAAACGCAACGCGGACAAGGAAGCGCGCGAAGAACGAGACCGTCTGAGGGCGGAGAAGTTGGAAGAGGATAAGAAATGGGCGTCGATCAGACGAAGAAGGCCAAGTGTGAATGAGAAGAGCTTTTCCGAGACTGACTTCCAGCCGCTGGTGCAGCCTCATAGTAGAGAGTCGCCCAAGGATGCTGCCATTGCAACGACACCACCGTGGGCGAATAGCAGGCCACACTCGTCCTTTGCCGCCCTTGGATCTCCTGGCACAAGTCCAGAAGGGCCCAGGACTGTGTGGGGAACGGCGGCAGTAGCGCCGCTGTCTCCTCGGCTGATGGGTGCAGCGGAGCCTGACCAGGCAGTGGACGATGGATGGCTACAAGGCTGGGAGAAGGATTTGCTGGATGAGATTGATGCAGTTGCCATGGTTGAGGCCAGCTTGGCGGGGCCAGGTGCAAGCCAAGCGACAGCAGCGGCTGGGCAGGGCGGCAAGAAAGGTAAGAAGAAGAAGATCACGTTGATGTCGACGAACGCACGACGTGGTGCTTGACTGTGGAATTGCACGATGTGGTGTTTGACTGCGGAACTGCACGACGTGGTGCTTAGACTGAATTTGCTCTATCATACGTCTGCCATGTCTGCCACGTCGGCTTAGAGATGATTATAACGAAGGGCTACAAGGCGAGAAAGAGGGCATTGTGATAATAGAGACTATTAACTCTGAAACTCTTCAGAGCAAAAACTCGTTGAGCCGACGCAAGCCCTGCAGGTCGCCTTGGACAGTCTCTGCTAGTTCCTCATCAACCCAACCGTCGGTCCAGCTGCCACCGAAATCAACAAGCCATGCATCGGCTGCTTTGTCGATCACCACATTCGATGGTTTCACGTCTCGCCAGACAATTCCTCGCTCATGTAGGCTGGCGATGGCCTGCTCAATCTGACGTTCCCATAGGCGACGCTGTGTAGAGGATGTATCATCAGCCAGGTTCAGTTCAGACAGATTCGTGCCGTCAATAAAGCTTTCCAGCAGGCCTATGACCTGACCGCGGCTGGATTGCACCAGTCCGAAAAACTGTGGCACACGGGGGCGGTCTGGGTCGTCAGGAGCCCAGTGTTGGGAAATTTGTTGCAGCACATTGATTTCTCGTTTGAGCTGGTTCTTCTGGTTGTTGCCAGAAGTGGCTGATTTGAAGACGCAAACTTGTTGGCCGTCGGACGAGACTTTGAGGATTTGGCCCATGAAGAGATTGTCGATAAACTGCAGTTGGACTGCAGGAATTGGCGTCGGCAGCGTAGATGGGGGTGAGGAGGAGGAGGAGGAGGAGGAGGAGGAAGAGGAGGAGGAGGAGGAGGAGGAGGAGGAGGAGGAGGAGGAGGAGGAAGAGGAGGAGGAGGAGGAAGAGGAAGAAGAGTCCATTGTCAATGGTTCAGGTTCCAACATGCTGGCGAGCTCAGAGCTGTCGTCCATCTGGACAGCTTGCAACTGCCCGTCCACAGAACGTAGCTGCAGGGAGAATGTTGGCGGGTAGAGGAAGTCTTGCAGAGATACATGCTTCTCATTCGACGTGGGTATGGTGGTGGTGGTGGTGGCGGCGAGCGAGGTCATCGTCCCCTTGCAGGCTGAGATTGCAACCTCTGTGACCTCTTCCCGGCACAGATCGTACCTCAGTTCGTCAGACTCAGCCTCAGCCTCGGCCTCGGCCTCCTCCAGCCTGCGAAGCAGATATGCCACAGCGTCGTTATCGTCATGGCCGTCGTCACCGTCACCGTCGCCATCGTCATCGGCACTCTCTGGCTTCACCAGGCTGAGAACAAAGCGTATGTGATTGTACCTCACGACGACTTGGAACTCATCTGGTCCGGTCAGCTGCTGGACAACTTCAAATCCATCATCCGTTTCTGCTTGCGAACTCATATTTCAGGTACAAGTCATTGAGCTTGAATAGCAAGCTCGTCGACACCATGATCCAGGTTGGGTCGGCATCGGCGCCGTAGATATAATAAATACTACTTGACCATCATCAGTCAGTCAGCGCAACAGTGTTGTGTGGCTGGGATTTGGCTTGGCGCACTCTGAGGTACTAAGCAAGTACACTAAATGTCTATTTCGGACAGATACTAACCCAACTAGGGAATTCTCCGGCGAGGAAGAACGGCGAGGAAGAATGAACGATCTAGAATTATCCTACTCCGCACTCCAACTCCACAGCCTCGTCTGCCTCGGCTTGTATTTTTGTACCTGGGCTTACATACATACATAAACTTGCAGCATTGAATACAACTCTGTCAAGCTGCTATCTTTTCGGATATCGCTGCTGCTGCTGCTGCTCATATTCCTACTGTTGCTGCCATGGCCCACTCGAGCGAATCGGCCGACCTGCGGGTCTCGACGCTGTTCGACTTCTCCAACCACATTGCACTGGTAACAGGCGGCGCGACGGGGCTGGGCGAGATGGCCGCGCAGGGGTTTGTGCAGAACGGGGCGCGGGTGCTGATTGCGAGCCGCAAGGAGGCGGAGCTGAAGAAGGCAAGTTATCAGAGAGAGTTTTTTGCTCTTTTATTATAAGGAGAGAGAAAGAAAAGAAGAAGGAGAAGAAGAAGAAGAAGAAGAAGAAAAGAGAAATACTAACATATTACCCTCCAGACGACAGACAGACTCAACAAGCTCGGGCCCGGGCGGTGCGAGTACATCGTGGCCGATCTCAAGGACAAGGCTGGGTGCGACCATCTGGTGGCCGAGGTGAAGAAGCGCACTGACCGGCTGACGGTGCTGGTCAACAACACGGGCGTGACCTGGGGCGCGCCGTACGGTGAGTATTATACTCAGACACACACTCTCTTTCTCCCTCCCTCTCTCCCTCTCTCTCCCTCTCTCTCCCTCTCTCTCCCTCTCTCTCCCTCTCTCTCCCCAGGAAAGACACTAAACTAGAATGTGCAGACGACTTCCCCGAGTCCGGATGGGACAAGGTCATGGCGCTGAATGTGAAGTCAATCTTCTACACGACCGTGGGGCTGGAGCCGCTGCTGCTCCGGGGCGCGACGGCGCAGCACCCGGGGCGGGTGATCAACATTGCGTCGGTGGCGGGGATATCGACCGTGGACGTGACGGCGGGGGCCGACGGCGGGCTGGCCGCACCGGGCCATGGCACATTCTCGTACGGACCTTCAAAGGCGGCCTGCATCCACCTGTCGCGCATCCAGGCGTCGAAGCTCGCGCCCAAGAATATCATGGTCAACTGTGTGTGCCCCGGTGTGTTTCCCTCGAGGATGACGGCGTTTGGGCTGGGCAAGTTTGCAGATACCTTGCTCGATGTGCAGCCGACGGGGCGGGTTGGCCAGCCGAGTGACTTTGCTGGGCTGATTTTGTTCCTGAGTAGCTATGCGGGTGCGCATGTGACGGGCAATGTGATTGAGCTGGATGGTGGGAGTACGCGCAGCGGGTGGAAGAGGCCTGCTGCTAAGCAGGGCAAGTTGTAGGTTAGCAATGAATAGCAAGGAAAAGAGATCTGAACAGCGATCTGAACAGCTCCAACAAGAAAAAGTTGAAATAGGGTACTATAAGGACCTGTTCTTTTATCGTCTCGATTCAAGACGGGAGCGAGCACCGCCGTAGACCGCCGTCGGTTCAATCATACACGCCCACTTTTGCTTCACCTTCCACTTCCGCTGCTCGTGGCAGCAACCCTGGCAGCAACACTGGCAGCATTGGACCCAACACCAACACCAAGAGGAGTAACCTTGGAAATCCGTTCAATCTTAGCCACCTCCTTCTGCTTGACCTCCGGGCTCATCTCAGCCAGGCCGTACCACGTCACCACGGCGACACCGAGGATGCCGGCCACGCAGGAGAAGACCAGGGCCACGATGCCTCTGGGCGTGAACCCGGCCGGGAGCGGGTCTGGCGGCACGTTCTGGCCCTCCAGGTTGAGGAAATCGGCCGTCTGGCCGGCCGCGTTGCCCTCGTATGGCATGCCCAGGGCGCTGCAGGCGTCAAAGTGGTCCTGCGGGATCTTGTCCTTGAGCTGAGCCTGCAGCTCGGCAGGGGAGGAGATGAAGGTGGCCACCAGGCCCGAGTCGACGTGCCATTCAATGTGGCAATGGAACAGCCAGACGCCCGGGTTGTCGGAGCGGAAGCGCATCACAATGTGGCCCTGCGGTCGCACCAGGAGCACGTCGCGCCGCATCGGCATCTGCACCAGCGTCGTGTTGGCTGGGTTGTAGTCGTTTGCGTTTTCCGGCGACCGGTACACAGACTGGAAGGCCTGGCCGTGAAGATCTATCACTCATTAGCCCAGCACACCATCTAGGGCAAAGCCGGCTATACTTACGGAAAGGATGCTTGCCCGGGTCGTGGTTGTTCAGCACTATCTCTACAACATCCATGTGATTCAGGAGGATGGCGTTGGTGTGTTCTCCATATATTGTTGGATTCGTCACCATGTCGCCGCTGCTCAAGACGGTGTACAGCGTTGGCACGACCGGCTTGGTGTAGGTGATGTTGTTGAACCAGGCATAGTTGGCGCCATCGCCCAGGTTCTCCATCTTCACGTCCAGCTGAACGATCATGTCCGGTTCGGGCAGAATCTCCTGCCTGTCGTAGGGGACCAGGGTCATGTCGTCAAAGGGATCGAAGGCATCGGCATATGCAGGCTCGGGCAGGGGAGCACTTTCGTCGTAGACCAGATACGACGTCACATTCTCGTTGAGCCCGGGCGGGATGATATCAAAGAGATCCTGGTCCATTGAGCCCACAATGGCAAAGTTGGTAGACGCATCGTCCTTGGTCGTCAGCAGGAAACCGACGCGCTGCGAGGCGGTAATGTACAGTTGCGAGGCCGCTGCCGGCTCGTGGTAGATGCCGTCAAGCTCAATGATGCGCATCTCATGTCCCTCGATCCAGAAGTACTGTGCGGCAAAGGCAGCCACGTTGATGACGCGGAAGAAATACGTCTTCCCAGGCTCGACCGGGATCGTGAGATTCTGTGTCTCGTTCATCAGTGCCGACTGCGGCACCGGTTCTGCACCCGTGGGATTGGTGACCGACATGAACTTCTTGATCAGCGGCACCATCTGGTCGTGGTACCAGTCCGACAGGGTCAAGACAATCTCCTCGTCGATCTCGTCCGCGAATGGATTATCAGGATCGTGCACGATCAGAGCTCCACGTAGGCCGTCTGGATACTGGCCCCCGACGTGCGAGTGGTACCAGTACGTGCCAGGTTGATCGATCTTGCAAACCGTCAGTAATTGCCTTTGCACTTTTCATGCCTCTGCCCTCTGCAGCCGGCGACCGAACGACCGACTGAACGACCGACTGAACGACCGACTGAACGACCGACTGAACGACCGACCGAGTGCAGATGACTGAACCAATGGAGCACTCACTTCGAATTCATAGGTAAAGTTGGAGCCCGGCGGTATAGGGCACTGGGTAACGTGTCCCGGCCCGTCCATGTGATTAGTGCCATTCATGTAGAGGCCGTGGAAATGCAGCGAAGTCGACTGATTGCCGAGACTGTTCCTTACATTGACGATGACGGTATCGCCAATGTCGGCCTCGATGATGGGAATAGGCCACTGGCCGTTGATGCCAATGACCGGCCGTGCCAGCTTGCCATCTGGATTCGCCGTCACCCACTCGATATTGAAGTCATATGTCCGCGTTGCCGCGCTGACCAGCGAGGACAAGGCACTTGCTGCAAGCAGCAGGCTCGACAGAGCCCTCACCATGGTGGTGATTGCCGGTGTAGCAGTACCGGCGTGACAGCAGCAGAGGTACCTCTTACTGAGCGTTGAGTGCTTGGGGGAACGGCAACCTTGCGCGCGCACACAGGGAGGAAAGGAAAGAAGGAGGAGGAGGAGGATCGACCAGATTGGATGGTGGTGTGCGAGAGATTAGAGTCCTGGAAGCTGGTCAGACTATGCGGCTCCCATCAACTCATCCCCACGATATCGGTGCACGGCTAGACCTGCTGTTGGATCCACGGGCGAATGCTCAACTCTCTTACCTTGTACCCCCCCCCTCTCTCTTCCCCCCTCCCCATCCTCCTCCGATGTGCCACCGGCTTTTAGTGGAAGGTGGAACCAGGCCTTGCATGATCGGGTAATCAGATAAGATAAAAAAAATTCTTCAGAAACACGACCGAGCATCTTCGCTTGACGGTACGCAGAAAGGTGTAGTGGGAGACCGAGCTGGGCCCCTTGGATTGGCTACCAGACGAGGGAGCAGAGTTTGGTAGAGCAAGGGCAAGGCCACGCGAGAGGTGGAGGAGGAGCCAAAAAGAGCTGGAGAGCTGGATAGTGGTCATACTCCGTCGTAGCGTTCGTGTAAAGGGCAGCTAGCCTGACGAGCTGCCTGTTCGGGACTCGAGTACGATCTCGTATTGCCTGAGATGAGGTTTTTTTTCTTCATTTTTTTTTCGCTCTTCCTCTCCTCCTTCCCTCTAAGTACCGTAAGGCAAGTTAAGCTTTGTCTCGTACTGGGGAAGGCATGGGGGTGCAGAATTATCTGATGGTATTAAAACTCTATCTAATCTCCAGCCTATCAGATAACAGCACTCGGTTCGCCTTCCGCAGTCACAGTTGGAGACCCCTCTCGATGTGGACGCCCGTTGGACCACTGCTCAACTTTGGTCATGGTCGCACAGTGACAATTCAGGTCGGGATACGAGTTTGCTGCACCAGCTCTTGACCTCCTGCCAACCGCATACCCCATCTGGACGACTGTTGGCTGCTGATGGTGGATTTTAAGTCCCATACCTATTTTGGGATGTGCCGTTAAGCTACAGACCAAGCTCACCTAAGAAAGTATCAAGGCTAGGCAAGAGCATGTGGATCCTCTCGGCGGACAGGCCAAGGAGAGTGTTTGCCAAGCGAGGCTAGTCCCCAGGCAACCTAGGCTGCATCTTGGCAGCATTTGGCAATGCCAAGGGGCAGGTGGGGTGATATGCGGCTCCACAGGTAACACCACCTATTGCCCTTTGTGTCGGCCGCAATGAGACCAGATGGACGTTGTTGCGGCTGGGAGACTGCAAGAATGCGAGATCGGAAGTGCCGCGGTCTGCAATTCTTTTTCCTCGTGTCATAAAAATATTAAGCAAGAGCGATCCGTGGGATGAGCTTCAGAGCTCGGTAGTCGGGGCAATCTTATCAGATTGAGCAAGCAATTCCCTCGTCCTTCACTTTTGATCCCTCATCTGCGTTGCCGGGCTGGTCCTCTCTTCTGTCCTTGTGTGTAACCCGCAGTAGGAGCCAACCAAGAGCTGAAGAGCTCTCAAAGCTCACCTGCCAACATGGTCAACGTCTTCGCTGTTCCCGTCTTCTTTATTGTCTTCCGCGAGACCACAGAGACTGCCATCATTGTCTCTGTGCTGCTCTCCTTCCTCAAGCAGGAACTTGGTAGCGACCAGCAGGTATACAAAAAACTGGTAAAGCAGGTCAGTATTTTCCTAACCCTCGGCCTTCTGACACCTCGAACTGACAGACACTCTTCGCACAGGTTTGGTATGGCACATTAACCGGCCTCATTCTCTGTATCATTATTGGCTGCGGTGAGTAGAGCAAGAAAGCATGAGGCTGGCTCATCAGACTGACTGGGCCAAAACAGGTCTGATCGGTGCCTTCTATGGCATTGGCAAAAATGCCTGGTCGGGCGCCGAGTACATCTGGGAAGCCGTGTTTGCGCTCTTGGCCTCGATAATCATCTCGCTCATGGGCGCTGCCCTGCTGCGCGTGTCCAAGATGCAGGAGAAATGGCGGCTCAAGCTGACCCGGGCCCTGGAATCCAAGTCCTTCCAACACCACCTCGAACGAGGCCTTGTCGGAGGCAATGCCGCGGCGACGGGAACGTGGAAGCAGAAGCTCAAGTTTTATACCGAGAAGTATATCATGTTCGTGCTCCCCTTCATCACCATGCTGCGTGAGGGTCTCGAAGCCGTCATCTTCATTGGCGGCGTGTCCGGTGGCATGTCGGCCAAGTCCATCCCGCTTCCAGCCATCTGTGGTCTCATCGCGGGCATCGGAGTCGGCACCCTCATCTATCTGGGCGGTTTCCGCGCGCCATTGCAGATCTTCCTCATTGTCTCGACCTGCTTCCTCTACCTCGTCGCCGCCGGCCTGTTCTCGCGCGCTGTGTGGTACCTCGAGGCCGACAATTGGAACCGATTGACCGGTGGTGATGCGGCCGAGAACGGCAACGGCGCCGGCAGCTATGATATCCGCAGGAGCGTCTGGCACGTCAACTGTTGCAGCCCCGAGTTGAACGGTGGTGGAGGCTGGGGTATTTTCAATGCCCTCTTTGGCTGGCAGAACAGTGCAACGTGAGTAACAGCTGGTCATCAGTGATGTATATGCCTCTGTTGTGCTGACACTTGTGTTTGCCCATAGCTACGGAACCGTCATCAGTTACTGCGTGTACTGGATCGTCGTCATCATCGGCTTCATCCTCATGCGCTCCTGGGAGAAGAAGGGTCGCTTACCATGGCAAAAGGCCAAGGACGTCGAGAATACCACGTCTGGATTTGCTGACAAGGGCGATGCCTCCAGCAGCGACGACAACGCCACCCGTGAGAAGGGCGCAGTAGCGCACGAGGTCAAGGAGTGAGTACCTGCATCCAGCATGGACTTTGGGTGGTCAAAATATTCAGCTTTCTTGCGAGACGTCAAGTCTTTTGACGAAATAAAAAAAAAAGGTGCCAGGATGTGTGCGGTCTGGCGGCGTGTGAGGAAGACACTTTACAGAGGGCTGTGCCATGGCGACCAAGTCGGAAACCAGAGATACCATCTATTCTTTAGGTGTATAGCATGAGTATATCAGGCACAGACTGGGCAATTCGAAATACCTTTGGAAAGAACTGTCGTGAACATGACCTCTAGAATGAGGAATGATGCGCCGGCCGGGCATAGTTGGACGAACAAGACCAGACTCAGAAGATGCCTCTCTTGAGTCTGAACCGGCTCATCCATCTTCGTTCATCGGCCTGACGTTCAAGCGCGAGGCGCATTGTGCGAGAATAGAGCTCTGACTTCTCGCGCTCCTCCTCTTGCTCTCCATCACCGCTATTGTGCTCCAACGCCCTGACAAGCTCCTCATGATCCTGGTACTCTGGCTTCGTAGTGATGATGCCCGCTTTCTCACCCGTGAAGACGAGGATATCGCTGTCACCTCGTGTGCCGCGAGACGAGTCGACGGTGTCACCATCAATGATAGGCACGATCTTGCGCGCAACAAGGTCGCCTGCCGGGGCGCCGCTGCCTGTGTGACTATCGACCTGATAAGCGTTGATGTTCCATCGTCGCGCCAAACTACGGCCATCGCGTTCGACCCAGCGGATGCCACCTTCGGCGTCGGAGAAGACGATACGACTGCCCACAGCGGCAACGGAGAGTATCTTGGAGCTCGATGCTTGCTGCCGGTTGCGCAAACTATACGAACTGCTGCGCTGTTCGGGAGCAGGTCCGTGCTGAGTCCCCAGGTCGCCAGAGCTAGGTTTCCGTTCTTGGCCACGATAGGGAAGGGAGTACAGCTCGAGGCTGCCTCGGCCGTTGTATTCACCACCAGCAATTAGTGTTGCAGTGGCCAGCACACTGTCACTATCTGCTTTGGGCGGATGTGGAATCGATGCCAGACACGAAAGCCTCGCTCCGGAGTGGATAACAGATTGTACTCTGGGGAAGAAGCGCCTGTCATACGACACGATGCTGGGAAACCGCCCTGCTATCAGGATCTCGTGGTCGCCGTTATGAAGAATGGCCTGTGGCCCGGGTTCAATTTGGGCGCAGTCAGATAACTCGATGCGTGACACCAGCATCTGCGAGACCGAGCCGGGCATGGGCGAATTCAGCCGTGGCTGGGAAGCCATCCTGTCATGTGGCTGGGCCTTGGTGTAATTGGCCAGAAAGGCGATCGACGCCTCTGGCTCAGCGGGTGCTGCACGCTTCATGTCTTCAGGGGAGCGAGAGCGGTGGCAGAAAGATGCGCGCGGGTCGTATAGATGAAGGGACCAGGCAGTGCCCACCGAGAGCGGAACTTGGCCATCTCCCTGAGCAGACAGTGCTGTTATCGGCCACGCATACGACGTTTGAGAAATGACCCGCAGCGTGCCGAGGTCAAGCTCGTTGAGGATCTGCCCGGCTGCGATATAAGCCTTGTCAGTCGCCGAGTCTAGGGCGATGCAGTCGACGACGCCGGAAAAAGAGGGCGTCAGTGCTGGGGCCGCAGACGGTCCTGAATTACTTGCTTGAGCAAACAACAGTCCGGCAGTGCTGTGGCCGAGCTGACGGAACTTCCGCCTGGAGCTGGCTTGGTGCTGGCTGATGTCCCAGATAGCGACACTACCGTCGTCAAGACAGCCGACTGCCTGTTGGCGGTCCCGATGCAGCGCAATGCCTCTGATCTCCTGGCGCGACTCGCACCACACCGTACTGAGGGGGGCATGCCGGGCAATGTAATCCGAGTACCAGTCAATACCCTCGTCTCGAAACGTCTGATCCCATGATGCAGCCGATTGGGCTTGTCTTGCTGCGCCACTGGCAGAGGAGGTTCCAAAAGTGCTCTCGAAGCACTTGGTTCGCCAGAGCTTGTTATCACGGGCCAGTGTGCCAAGGCGAGATGAGACGCGCTGGGTAGCGATGATATCAGCAGGCTTAAGGTCTGAGTGCTAGTCAGTAGGCGGTCAGCAACAAGCAGTAGGCAGGAGGGTTATCAGAGGCATGCAACGGAGCTTACAGCTCAAGACCTCGGCCCAGACGTCGTCGGGCAATGCCGCCATTGTGGCTATGAATTAGTCATAACAGAGATGTATATATGTTATTTGTGTTAGAGAGCGAATGGGAGGCTGGGAGCGCAATGGAGAGGGGAGAGGGAGAGCGGTGAGAGGAGAGGGGGGAGGAGAGGAGAGGAGAAGAGAGGTCAACGTTGACTGCCCCACCGCGTTGTCCCAATGGCGACAGTCACGTCAACCAAGTTGCTCCTTCCTGTTTTGACTCGGATGAGTAATTGATTAGTAATACGATATTGAGCGACGTCTTGGTGGTGCTACACAGTCCACAGTACGAGTACGAGTCCATTCATACACTTCTCTGTTCTTACACTTCTCCTTCATCGGCCTTCCTGCGCAGCTCGCGGTACTTGCGCTTCTCTTCCCGCGTCGCTCCCTTGGTCGCCCGTGTCGGCAGTCGCTGGCGCCCTCTAGCATAGCTTTTGGGGTCAAACTCGGCCTCCCATTCAGCCAGCGCTTGTCGAGTGGCAATGTCTTCTGCGTCTGGCGGGCCATAGATCGATCTTTCGCTTACCTCTGACGCCTCTTGACGTCGCGCCCGCCGCCTTGACCGAGCCGTCGGTTGCGCTGCTGCCACTCGACGTCTTGTGGGCAGCTCCATGCCGCCGACGCCAATGTCTTGCCAGACCTGGCGGAGAGCTTCGTGGTCTTGTTCATCTCCATCCGCCTCCTCGTCATAGTCCTCCTCTTCCCACTCCTCATCCATTTCTCGCCCTGGGCCGTCTAGGTCACCAACCCGCGCCTCTCGCTGCTCTTCCTTAGCTTCCAAGATGTCAAGCGCCTTCCTCTTCTTTCTCTCTTCATTCCGTTTGCTCGACTTGTTTTCCTGACTGTCGCTGCCCACCCGCAGCTTTCGTGGAATCGTAGTTTTCGCGCCCAGAGCCCATAGGTCGCCCCATTGTGCTTTCCTTGCGTCGCGAAAGGCCTGCTTGGAGAAAGAGCGTGGCACAGTCCATCGCTCTAGAGTGCCAAGAGGCGTACACACATCCATGATGACATGGCCCTGTCGCTTAAGTGGTGCAAGGATGATACGGGGAAGCAGGTGGGTCGGAGGTAGGCCTGTGCTTGTGTTGGAGGCGTCGACGACTGTGTCAGGCGTTGTGGTTGCGAATCCAGTCTTACATTCTTGCTTCCAGGCGTCTGTATTGCCGTGCGACTGTGACTGGGCACCGAGAGCTGTTTTGACAGACGACAATGGATCCGTCAGGTGGTGCCAGTTGCTGAACTGGTGCTCGCGAAGATCACGGCCTTTCATCACGGAGATGTACGAGAAGTCAACGTCGTCGTGATTGCGATCTCGCGCACCAAGCACTCGCTGCATGGGCGGAGGTCGGATGTAGCGCTGCTGGAAGGAGCAAAAGTCCTTTCTTCCTTTCGACTCCCCAGGCAACCGATACATCGGACACTTTTCGTGATTCGTACACGGCGCCACAATCATACTGGGCAGCGGCTGATGGACAGCATCCTCATCTGCCCCTTGCTTCGTCCTGTACTGCGTGCTGTGTCCCTCAGGAGTGGCAATGTACCGTTCCAGCAGCATATCCCGCGCTCCGGCAATGGCCTCGAACCCACGCGGCATGCCCTTCTCAATGAGAATCAAGATCCCGCCTGTAGGAGACAGCAGACTCCAGAGATTCTGCACGTACTGCTTCTTTTCCCAGTCTTCCTTGAACGGAAGAAGACTGTAGGCTGAGATAATTACATCAAATTGCTTGCGTGGCGGAGCAGATCGTTCGTCGTCCAACGTTGGCCTGTCTCTGGTGTGGACGTAGTCGGGTAGGCGAGGTATAAAGGTTGTGTTTTCAAGCAGGGCCGCAGACCGGTGGCGCAGAGGATCAGATCCAGTCAATACGACCGCTTTGGATCCCGGAGTGCACGGTCGGTTGGTATCTGCAGAATGGAGGGATTCCCAGTGTGCGTTGATCACTTCATTCCAGGCCAAAATGCCAGCGCCGCCAGCACCAGCATCAAGCACACGAGGTCCGCCCTCCTTGGCCAGCAGCTCCGTAAGCCAGGTCTGGCCAAGCCGCTTCCTGGTCTCAACCAGGACTGAAGTAATGGCAGCATATGCAGGCGGCATCACCGCGGTCACAAAGGCATTTGCCTCCATCTCTCCCATGAAGACTTGCGAGGCCTGGAGCGGCACAGGAACCTGTTTCCTCGACTTGCTGCTGCGAGGAGTCAAGGGGGAATCTGGAAGTCCTGGTCCGCCAAAGACCTGTTCTGAACTTTCTTTCAGATGTCGATTGGAATACTGACTGAGGATGTTTTGAAGGGGTGTGCCGAAGGTGCGCTTGGGAATGAAGATAGTACTCGGACTGGTACCGCCCTTACCTAGTGTGGTGAATGGATGGGCTCGTTCCATTGGAGAGCCGTTGCTCTCGTCATCGCTGTTGGCCAGTGCCTCTGAGCTGGTGAGATCGGCCATGGTCAGAGCGGTGTGTTCTGACTCATCCTCCACCTCTTCATCTGGCTCTTCATATGACTCCATCCCGCTTTCTGCTCTACCAGGTCCCACCGCCGAGCTGTTGTCGTGGACCTCATCTTGAAAGTAATGGTTCCTCGCGGCCTGCACCGTCTGCGGCAGAGGTTCGCCGTATAATCTTGTATATACTCTCCGCTCTTCGTCTTGCAGGACACCGTCTGGAAGGAACTCCCGGAAGGTCTGCCGCGCTTCTCTTGCAATCTCATACACATCGGCGCCTGCGCCTCGAAGGTCGATGATGGATTGCCCGAGGGGCGCAGTTTGGCCAACTTCGTTGGATTGATCCGCGCCTTCGATGGGCCCATCGCCTCCCATTATCATTTCTGCTTCTGCAATCAATGCTGTCAGCTCCTCCACCTCCAGGTCCCCAGTGATTGGCCTCCCAAGGACATGTTGCAGATGGACGAGTGCGACTTGTTGCTCTGCATTAAGCGCCGCTCCCGCCACAGTCACGGCCTCAAGCCGGTGACTTGCATCTTCAGTGGGTTGAGAATGTTCATTCTGCCGTCTTAGAGACGTCGAAGCGAATAGTCTGCGGTGTGGAGGGGAGGGCGTCGCCACAGGCCGGCTTGTCCTTCGAATACGGGCAGCGGGCCTAGAACGACCAAGTCCGCCCTCAGAAAGGGCGCCGAGATCTAGTCGACAGCGTGGACAGAGTCGTGTGGCATCTAAGCGGCGGAGCATCGTCCAAACCTGTCATTCAAACAAGAAAGACAGTGAAGAGAGCCTATGTCTGAGCTAGACCTGGTTTTGGCCTGGCCTTGGCTGTGGTCGGGTTCGAAATCGTGTCACACCTGTAGAGCGGCGGGCACGCTGTCAGGTGGCCAAGTCCATTCCTGGGGAAGAGAAGTGAAGTAGACAGTCACTGATGATAATTGATAATTGCAACTGATTTCTCTCCTATAAATGTGGGCAGCCAATTAGACACGCGGTGTTTGTCTGCTGGCGGTAACTTTAAACTACCTTATATCAGTTAAGGTTAATACTAGCCCCTCTACCAAGACAAAGGTGACTAAGCAGATATACCGCTCTTTACTCTTAACTCAAGACGAATCAGATCTCTCTTTGGCCGTTGCAGAAGACTATGGCCGTTCCACCCGAGAGGATAAGCTTGAAGCGTCGGCGAAGCCATGAGGCTGTGGATTTGCTCCGTAAGCGCGATCTTTGCATGGCATGTTCTGCGGCAACTGACCGACTTGCGCAGGTTTCGACCACGAGAAGCCGGGCAAGCGGCGACATACTGGCTTTCTTTTCCGACGCCTGGAAAGCCATGTTGTGGTATCGGATGCTCATAGGCCTTCTCAGCCTCCCCGCCTTGACGGCATCCCCTCGGTGCGGGCAACGGCGCCGGGCGACGAGATCAACGATCTGAAGAAACTCAGATCCGCTCGACAGGCACAGATAGATGCCAGCTCCGGTGTCACTGTCACTGTCAATGCCAGTGTCGGAAGCGTGACATCGAGTCCTGCCGCCGAATCGGCCTGTGTGAGTACAAACCCCGCCGTTGTCTCGCACCCACAACCTCGTCGTTTCCACCTGGTGTCCAACCTGAGAGGCGTGGTGCCTAATGTTGATCCATCCGGCCTTTTCCATCCTGGCGACCGGAAACACCACCACAGTCTTAGGCCTCCTCTTGCCACCTTTGTTGAGCAACTTCCCCAAAGCCAAGCTAGAGCAAGTTCAAGTACGGAGAAGATCAGAGATGAAGGTGTGCAAGGCATGAAATTACAAGGCCAGCCGTCTGCCTCTCCAGGCTCAGCCCACACTGGACAGCCGCGCAATCCGCCCTCCCCGCCGTCGAACCTGTCTTCAGCAGGCCCCCCCAAGCAGCCTCGATCGCCCGCGAAGATTGGGCATTCTATGTATGACCATCCTGACACTTGGGATCTAGAGTCGGATCAGCTGGCGGAGGAACTAGCTGCGTTTGCGATGGAGCTCGAGCCGGTGCCTGGTCAAGACGATGCCAGCACCCGCATCTCTCGCGATGCCGAAGTCAAGCCAGTCGCGGCCCCTGATCGGATGGTATTGGATGATGAGCTGGTCTACGACACGTACATACGCGTGACGTATGAAGACATGGATCTTGACCCGGCGACAGTTGAGTCGAGCGTCAACTTTGGCATACTGGTGGTTGACGAGGAGGTGGAAGATCTGTGGGAAGAATATCTCAATGAGGGCGCAGAGGATGAAGATGAATGGGACTCGGAGGACTCGAATGCAGAGGAGAACCCGGCCAACGACTACCCAGATGAAGAGGTCGACAGTGACGATGAGTTTGGGCGCAATCCATACCGATACCGTAACTACACTTCTGATGACGATGTTTACAGTGAATCCTATGATGATTGAAGGACCTGGCTGTGTGCCGGCCTCAAGTCGGTCCTGTTACAGCCGGCCTCAAATCGGTCTTGTCACAGCCGTCCATCCCTCTCCCTTTTCTGCCGCCGACTGCCTCCTCCATGCTCGGGCAACATCCACTCGTATCGTGTCGAAACATGGTCCATAAAATTGACGCGTGGACCACTGCCGGTGCTGCAGCCACGCCGATGAGTGCCACGGTTGAGATCCCTCAGTTTGGGGATCCCGTGCTCCTCCAAGATGCGATACAGTTTGCACTGTAGGCCGCCCTTGCTGCGGCACTGGTCAAAGTATAAGCGGTACTTTTCCTCGATTCTGTCCCAGGCTAGACCAAGATCGTTCTTGTGGTACCATAAGAAGTGGAATTCCTCCTCGCTGTACCGATATCTTGGTGGCCGCGACGGTTGGCCGCGATATGTTGGTATTGACATCTGCGGCAGTACCACTGCCGCGGACAGATAGCCGGGAGCCAGGTCGGAAGGAGTGTCCAATCTCTGACAGCTGTTTGACATTGACAGGTCGGAAGGAGTGTCCAGTCTCAGACAGCCGTTTGACATGGACAGGTCGGCGGCCGTGTCCTGGCTTTGCCTTGTTTGGTCGGGCCGGGGACGATAGTCGACTGATGCATATTGTACGCCATACTCATACTGCTGCCGGACAGGCTGCGGCAGGGTGCGATCAGGCCGCATGGGTGGTGTGTCGTCAGTGTCGTTCAGCACCATAAAGATGGACATTTTGTTCCCCGGGCTCGTGCTGGGCTCGTTGGGGGCTGGAGATTGGCCGTGACATGGCCATGGTTGATCCAAGTACCGGTCTACCGTCATGGCGGCGCCTCCAAGGACGAATTCGAATTGATCTCGAAAGGTATTCAAATTGACCTCAACAGGTATTCAAATTGACCTCAACAGGTATTCAAATTGACCTCAACAGGTATTCAAATTGATCTCAACGGGTATTCAAACTGATCTCAACAAGGCATTCAAATCGAATTGTGCTCAACAAGGTATTCAAAGTCAAAAGGACAACGACAGTCAAGGTGGATTGGAATGTGCGCGGATGTGGAGGTCAACGACACCTTTTTAATGCACAGGTCAGAAGTCTGAGGATGGACACCATATCGTCAAAGCTTCAGCACTGGCGGCACTCGGCCCCCCCCTCCGCTTTGGCTTCTCTGGAGCAAGGGTCGACGGGTGAAGGTGATGGGTGAAGGGTGATGGGTGATGGCCTTCTCCCCCATGGGCAGTGGCATGATTGGGTGCTGGTGCTTGAAGATCATAGTCTCACAGTCGAATGAGAACCGCCTCGGCTCCGGCTGCAGGAACTTCTCTCATGTACACAGCGGCGTTGCGTATTTGCAATCTTGCTTGGGACCCTTGAAGCAGCCTATACGATATACGTCATGAAACACACCGGCCGGGCCAGAGAGAAGATGGAGTCAGTCAGCGTTGCGACGAATCGAAGGGGGCCGACAATGCGACTAGTGACTGTTCTCAGAGCCGCATGCATGCCCGCTGCCTGGAATGTATCAAATTGAAGAGTTGAAGATGCTAAGGCCGCGCCAGATCGAGATTGAAGACGGATAGCTCGCCAATCACCTGATGGCACCCAATCTAAGACACCGACGGGGAGCTCAGCTTGCCAGGTCATCTGCCTTGCCGCAGCAAGCGCTGAAGGAGCCTGGTTGGTACGGCTGTGGTGGGCAGGGCACCAGTTGGCCCGGGTCGGCACTGGTCGGCGCTGGTTGGCACTGGTTGGCACTGGCTGGCACTGGCTGGGCCTTGCGAACTCTTGCTGCAGTGATGTGCAAACCGGCAACAGCATAGCTGCGTCTGGCCATTTTAGCGCTTGTGACATGTCACTTGTACTGGTCTCGAAGCGCCCGGCCAGTGGCTGGACAAACCCAAAGTCAACGTCAGGTCATGGCTTAGCCTGGCTCCGACCCGAGTCGGCGTGTGTACGCAGCTTGTGCCGTGTGGCTGCTGGGCCGGTCTTGTGATTGAGCAGCTTGCCGGCCCTGTGATTGACCAGCTTACCCGATCAGCAAGGAGGAGTTGGCTGTGGCACCTTCAGCACAACCACTGTGTCGGTACCGACTATACCACGAGAGGCAAAAGTAGACCCGGCGACTTTCTTCATCCTGCAAAGCCACCGTTTGTTTGTCTGCAACGAGAAGCGATCGACTCCATGTCATCTTCACGGGAAATGTTGCTGACCAGCTTCCAGTGCCGCCTGTTTTCCTTGCTAAGCCCTGTTTTGTGCCATTTGGGCGATCTTCATGACAACCCTGCCCGCATCCCTGTTCATCTTCGGAGGCGAGCCTGAGCCCGAGCCTGGGCGTGTTTGTCCTCATATCTACGGACGCCAGACTGCCATTTCCAGCGTCTGTTGGCGACTCTTGTCGACTCTTGTCTCGTCTTTGCCGCACGGCACCGGCAATAGTCTGACCCAATGAGCCCTCATCTCCAAGCCAGGTCACTCAGACACAGGCCAGAGCTGTGGTATGTTGTGCTATGGATCATGATACAAGCCAATCTCACTTTCTTGCACATTCGACACCTCCCCTCTACCAGACTCTCGGGTCAAACCCCCCTCACTGGAACCAATCACAAATCCACTTCCTTACACGCAGGCCACACATGATCTGAGGCCTTGATGGCTGAATGCTCAGGAGCAAAGTGCGCAGCGCCGCCTGTTCCCCGCCCCCTGCATACTCACGATGCTGATATCATTGTTTGACCGAAAAAACTTTACATGTCCAACCCGGCCAGAAGTCAAAAAGAGAGGCATACATGCAGTACTCGGGGGGATGCAACGGCGTCAAAAAAAAAAGCACAGACCCCAGGCGCCTACGTCAGCTTTGATTAGGCGAGGAGGTCTGAATGCTGGCCACAGGCATGCCCTAATCCCTGGCATGTTACAGTGTTGGGTGTCAACGAGAGGCAGAAAACAAAACAAAAAGGTGACTCGGTCAAGTTTCAGTGGTGGCATTTTTGCCCTACGGCACCGCACACACGGCAGTGTCTGTGGGACTCTTTTCTCGACGAGAGCCTCCTTTTGGATGAATGAATACGAGGTGTTCTCCCCCCACAGTGATAGCAGGCCCAGCGGCCGGTCATTGCCCTCGGCGATATCCTAAAACCGAGATTTGATCACGCGAGTGTGATTCCCTGCACACCACCGCCCCCCCCCCCAAACCCCAGGTTCCTGGCGCCCCTTCCAGAAAAGGCGTCGAAGATCGACGATAATCCTGGCCAAGACGAAGAAAGAGAGAAAAGTTCAGAACAAGGATCGGAGCTCGGATTCTTCTTCCTTCTTCTTCTTCGTCTCCTTCTCCTTCGACTCAATCATAGGCGGCCCCCAGGACGCCAGCCACGTCAGCCACCCCCTGCAAGGCACAACAAAGACGCAAGGCTCGGCCGCGGGGAAAGGACATAATACACATTCTCGACCAAGGATGATTATTAAAAAAAAGAAAAGAGAAAAAAGGGCAAAACCGCACACATCACCAACATCACCTTGGGGGCTTCATTCTTCATTCTTTCATTCTTCATCCTTCATCCTTCATTCTTAGCCCCCCCCTCATCATCATCATCATCATCCTCCTCCTCCTCCTCCTCATTCTGCTCCTCTCCCCCCCTCGACAGTTCGACAGTTCAGCCTTTCCCTAATTCCAATTCCAATTCTAATTACCCCTCGACTGTAACCCTATAACGTGCCAACCCACTCTTTCTTTCTTTTTCCCCTTACATGTATCATATACATACGTATCCATCTATCTCTACCACAGCATATACACACGCACACATGTAGTACGATGTAACTTTTGCCCATTCTCCACTCTTTTCTTCTTCATTCATGTCTCAAAGCTTGAACCACCCCTGTGTGTATTATTAGTATTATTATTAATCATCGTCCTCGTCATAACATTCTTTTTGAAAACAAAAAAAAGAAAGATAGAAAACAAAACAAAGAAGTGATACTGGAAACCACACTTTTGCCCAATCTTATGAATGCTGTACTGTGTGCACTGTAATGCTCCGTTGCAATTATTGAGTCAGCCACGTTATTATCAATCTTGCTCCTTCTCTTGTTCTTGCCCTCTTGTTCTTGCCCTCTTGTTCTTGCCACTTTTCCAACTTCTCGATTCGGCAGTCTGGTTGGTTCCGGTCCAAAGGGGAAACAAGTGTACTCTATAAATGATCAAATAAATCGATTGACTCTCGGGATTTTTATCGAAATAGATATAGTAATCGAGAAAATAAAGAAAAAGAGACTGGACCTTTTTGGTCTCTACATATAGGACAAGCCTCTTTTCAGCTCAGCTGCATGGTCCAGATCAAATGTCGGTGACCATCGCTCAACCCGTCTGCCTCAGAACAAAGAATCCCTTATTGTCTGCAATTGTGCAACGGAATATGCTTGCCCATTCCATCAAATGAGATGGCCGCCCATTCCATCAAATGAGATAGCATGCTTGCCATCTCCATCAAATGAGATAGCTCTTCGGGTACAAACAAACAAAACATGGCTCTGCATGGCTTCAAGACGTGTGAGAGCTTGCCTTTTTAGAACAAGATATACAGTCGGCCCATTCTGAAATCAAGGTTGAACACGGCCGGCATGCTTTTGGTGGTGGATTGTAGGCCAGGGGCCATCCGAACTCTTTTACACCCATCAGATGCCGGGTAAAATACACATATCTTATCCGCCGCCTTGCGGTTGCTCGAAACTTGCTGGGGGTAGTAAATCGTCATCATTCGTTAAAAAGATGCAAGAGCGCAACGAACGCGAGTCGCTCGACAAGCAAGGTAGACAATCCCCAGACACACTGCCCCGGCGGCATGAACAATTATGCCCCGAATCGTCCCATGCGGCGCCCACGGCTAGCTGCTTGAACTGCTGGTTGCATTTGCGGCGAGTATATGAATGGCTGCTGCGGATATTGATACAGACTGCCAGGTTGAGAAAAGCCTGGTGGCAAAATCCCCCCCGAGTTCATCACCGGGCTCATTTGAGCATTATAGGGAATCGGAGACGCCGTTTGGTTCTGCATGCGGAACAGATCAACAGAGGAAGGCGGAGTTGCATAACCGCTATACCCATTCGTCATGTACGTATGTCCGTTGGCGCGCGGTCCGTGAGAGGGATAGCTCGCATACTGTGGCTGAGGCGTCATTTGCTGGTACTGCAGGTTGCCATAGTTGGCCTGCCCGTTGAAAGCGTTGAGCCCATACGGCGAATAGCCAAACGAATCAGCCGAAGTGCTGCGAACAGGACTCGCTTCAACACCATTAGTGCCAAGAGAGGGCACAAACGAGCCATTATACTCGCGCTGATAGGCAGCCGGTTGGGAAAGCAGCTGCGGCTGGGCAACTGGCCTTCCTCGTTCAGGCATGGTCGGGTGGGCGTGCGAGTACTGCTGCGCCGCAGGCTGAGCGGAACGAGAAGAGAGACCGACCTCATCCATCAGGCGCTTGTATCCCTGGTCTGGCTGCGCGCGAATCTGGCCCAGGACGGCGGTGATATGTCGGATAACCTCGGGACGGGTGGCATCATCCAAGAAAGGGGTGGTCAAGATCTTGAAAATCAGGGTGACGCCGGATGAGTGGTCGCTGAGGACTTGTTCAAGCACCTGGTTGCCTGAAGTGAAGAAGAGGGCCTTGAGGATGGTATCACGAGCCTCGGGCTCATTCCGCTGATTGACCACCTTCAGGATAGTCAGGTAAGCGACCTTGTGTGTACACAGAGAAACCAGCTGGGGAACAAGGCGCGGCGCCAGGACGGCTCGGCGTCTTGGGAAGGTACAAGTGTCGAGGAGCCAGGTCAAGAGAAGTGCTCCGTTCGTGTTTGTCGCCAGTTGGACGCTGGAGATGGCAATTGCTGCCGCCATAAGTCGCTGCTGATGCTTGGTAGCATGGTGAGACTCCAGGCACGCCCGTGTTGCCCTGGCACCAAACCGCCCCTGAGAGATTTCGCCGATCTGACTGAGGATTGTTTCGAAGATGAAGTCGCTATACGGCGGGCCGAAGCGAAGGCAGCACTGCAGGACGTAGTTACCATACTGGTCCAGGAACAGGGGAACAGTATATGGCCGCAAGCTCTGCACGATCAGCTGCGTCTGTGTGTCAGTTTTGCAGACATCGATGATCTTCTGGGCCGCCCATGTCCCATTCTTATGAACACCTATTTCCGCCAGATGAGGAGCAATTCGGACCAGCATCTGCTCCTTGACTGGCTCAGAGCAGAACTCGAAGAGCTTCTGCACCACCGTGTTGCCAAGATAGTCAGACGAGAGTTCAGCTATTTCTGGCAGCATGTCAATGGCGACTTGCTCAATCTCCTGGAGACTGCAGGTGCCATTGTCGATACGCTTCCGAATGTCGCGCAGTCTGGGAGCGTCGTAGGCCCTGTTTGGACTTGGTTCGGGGATCGGTGGGATCTCTGTCTCAAGCTGGCGATACGAGGCAGCACTCTGAATCATCGAGGCAAATATGGGCAACTCATGGGACTGAGCTCCAAACTCAAGCACAATCTGCAAGATTTCAGGCTGTAGGTCTTGAAGCTGGTCGATCAGTGGTATGGCCGGATTCTGAGAGCTGGCAGGCTGTGGCTGCCCAGCAGAGCTACAGCCACCATTGGTGATGGCGGCATTGTTGCCGTTCTTGCTGCTAGTGCTGGGGCTATTGTCGCCGTTGCTGTGGTTGCTGTTGTTGGCCTGGCTGTTGTTCGTAGTGCCAGGGGTAAGCCTGTCACTGTCTCCAGGCGGAGGAGTCTGCACGTTCTCATTCGGAGTCTGTACGTTTGACGCGGTAGGCGCTTTAGCAAAGCCAATTCTGACGGGGCCAGCTCCAGGGAAGATCTCCTTTCCGTTGAGCATCTGTTTCGCTCTGACGGCATGCTCAAGGCTTTCGAAATTGACAAAGCCGCAGTTCTTGTGGGTAAGAACCCTTGTGGACTCGATTGGGCCGTAGTGGCTAAAAATAGCATCCAGAGACGACATGGTGGTCGAGTTGGGGATGGAGCCTATCCAGAGAGATCGAGACATATGCATGTCGGGATCGTCGATGGGCTCCGTTTGGGGTACACCATGGTCAGCAACGGTCAGGCGCTGCAGAGCATCTGTAAAGTCTCCTGCACCAGCTGACAATGCCGATTGGGGGTCCTGACGGGTTGGGCTGCCGTCAAGACTCGGTTGGTCGACAGAGCGCAATGATTTCCTTTGCGGAGTCTCCACGATACCAGCCGTCCGTGCTCGGGGGCGGGCGGCACTAGCATTCACGGCAAAGGCCTGAACTGCCTGGTTGTGCAGACGCACCTTTTCCTGAACAGCCTCGTACTCGGCCTCGAGAGCAGCAGCAGCAGAGGGCGTTAACTGGCCATTCTGGAGAAGAGGAAAGCCGGAGGTGCCGTTCTCGAGCCCGTCAATGCCATAGCGCGGTTGCTGCGTATTGACGGAGAACGACCTGAAGCGGCTGGCATTGCGCAAGTTGAAGCTCGACAAGGCGTCTGGTGCACGGCCCTGTGCAACCTCGATCAAGCCGTCTTCGACCGACCGGAGTGGCTCGGCTCGGCCAGGCTGGGGGGTTTCTGCCAGGCCCAAGTAGTCGAGTGTTCGGACACCTGTGTCGGTCATGCCATCCCTAGACAAGGATGGCTGCAGAGGAGACAGGGGATCGTCGGCCGAGTGAATGCTGGTCAAGGTGGCGGCACGGCTGCGGGAGCTCCAGCTGGAGCTGCCAAAGACGGCGGACTGACCAAGGATGCTGGCACGCTGGGGCATGCTGCCAGCGCGCAGCCTCGACAGAATGGCTGCGGCGCTGGGGTTGGAGATGGAAGGAGCAGCCGAGGCATTGTTAAACGCCGTCTCTGCCGCCGAGGCAGGTCGAAATGGGCTTGTTGACGGCGTTGGCCTGGACGTCTTGGACGTGTTCTGGGCCAGGCTGAGCCCATTCAGGGTGGCCGAGGAAGATATGCGCGAGGGCAGGGTGCCGGCACGACCACGGCGAGCGGGGCTGTTGATGCCAGTCTCAGTAAGTGGCAGAAGATCTGGAAAGCCGTCCTGGGAGGGTGACTCGGGGATCTCAAACAGCGGGGTGGAAGTGCCGCTCTTGGTCGTTGGCGGGCCCCAGATATTGGTCGAGGCCAAGCCATTGGCCGACTGAAGTTCCCGTGCGCGTTTTGGCAACAATCGAGGGCCCTGGTCAAGGAGAGGCGAGCCTGCCCCCACTCGGGCGCCGGCCAAGCCGGCCAGAGCGGATGCAGATGGTTTGGAGCCGGCAAAGGGCGACTTGGAGGGAGGAAGGGCAGGGAGGTCGGTGGCGGCAGGGAGGGAGCCGATGCTGAGGTTCAGCTGGCCTTCCGACCGCGGCGTGGTTGGCATGGTGTGGATGAGGCCGGCGGGGGGCGGCGGAGCGCGCAGGAAGAGAGGATAGCGGACGTCGGTTCAGAAAGGAACTGGCCGGGGAAGGAGGGGCAGACCAGCCGCACCACAGCCTTGCACGCTGTCGTCCACGCAGGCGGTGTGCGCTCTGCTGTTGAGTCGAATTGACTGCCGGCCGGTCGCTGAGGATTCACGCAGGCTGTTGATGGCTTGACATGAATTGGAGGCGCAGGACGAGTCGTTGGCGTGTGGAGTTGGCGAAATTCGCCCAACGGCGGTGAAGGGCGGCGACAGCGTTTGTGGGCTGAGTGAGAAGGAGCGTCTGGCAGGCTTAACGGCGGCGGGGACTGCGGTTGCTGTGGCTGTGAGCCGATGACGAAGAATGGATGCACGGCAGGAGCAGACAGTCTCAGTGGAGGGAAGGATCGGAGGCGAGGAGATCTAGAGTGGGTATTTGGGTAATATTATGCAGGGCGAGCAAGGAATTGGCCCAAAGCCAGAACCAGGCAAGAGGAGAGAAATAGAAAGACAGCGTCGAAAGTGAAGAGAAAAGACGGATATAGAGAGACAGACAGGCAGATGGAAGTCGCAGCACCGTGTGTGTGTGTTGAAGGAGGAAATGAAAGCGTTTAGTCAGGCACGAGGATAGAGATGGTGGTGCGGAGCGATGGACGACAACAGCAAAGGATCACGCCCCAAGGGCCCGCAGAGCTTGTGCACAAGTAGAGGCCGACGGGCAGGGGTACAGAATGGGAATAGGGAATAGGGGACGAGCAACAGGGATATGACAACGCGCGCTGCCAAGGGACGGACCAGCCACGCCCCCTATACGACGCGGCGGTACAGCCAGGTAAGAGGTAAGAATAATACTGTGTAGTATTAATAACAGACCCAAGCACTCAACCGCCCGATGGCAAGGTACCGGTTAAAAAAGCAGGGCGAGCGAACCGTCTTTGCTCTTTTCGGGGGCGTCAGCACGCGTGGACTCCTCGCACAGGCCACGTCGACCTGCGGAGCTCCAGGGGCAGCCACGGCCAGGACTAAGGGCTAATCATGCCTGGACGGGCCGCTGATAGGCTAGCTAATCCCCACAGTAGCGGACCTTGCGCCTGCATCTTTTGAAGCGTAACAGTGCCGACTACCGAGTGGCCAAGAGCCTGGCCGTGATATTAACTTACATGTATGTGATGTGGATGCAGTGCAGTTGAGAGCTTGGCCAGCCAGCCAGCAGCGCCAGCAACGCCAGCAGCCCCAAGCACCAGGCAAGGAGCCAGTCAAGCGACAGCATCGCGGCGTGCCGAATATTAATTATCCCCGTGACACAGCTCCATTGGCCAGCCTCCAGAATTCTGAAACACGGAGCAAAGCACCTGAGCGAAATTCGCTCTCCACGGACGCACAATGTACAGTGCCAGGGTCGGCGCTATCCGAGTATACATGTACATCTTGTACTCTGTACCGTGTACTGCTCTGACTTGCTGCACGTAGATGTACTTGGAGTATTCTATTCACCAGCAGCAAGTCACCAGCACTATGAGTAGTCTCGCTGTGAAGTGTGAAGACAGCCAAGAACCGACTAACCGGGCTCGATCATCAACCGGCCCATACTGTAAAGCGGACTAACAAGCCCCCTGCGCCTGCTGTCCCAACACCAGGGAATCTCTCGCCTGATTCCTGAAACAGCCATGCGACAACACGCCCCAGGAAGGCACAGTGGCACGTGATCGCCCAGTTCTGTGCGGAATAGCGAATCACATATACCACAGCCGGGGAGTCCCAGCAGATGTACTGCACGCTCAATCTGCCTGGACTGCAGGCGCTGCAATGTCTGGCCTGCTCTAGCGGTGTCGAAGCACTGTCCGTAAAGCCAGACGTAGGGGGCATGCAGCCTGATCACAGGAGAGAGTGGTGCAGCATCAACAACCTTGCCCCGCAAGGGACCATAATCGTACTGTAGTAGAGTCAGTGTCAGGCTCATACCCAAGAAGCCCGAGGCACAGAGACAGAGGCACAGGCACGGGCTCAGGCGTTCCAATGCCCGGACACCCTGGTGACTGCAACATGGGAAGGCCTGGTATCCTCGGCTCCCGTGAGCTTTGCCAAGTCGGCACCAGAACACGCACGCCGCCTGTGCTCGTTGTCCTCCATCCAGCCACAGCGGGCATCTCTCTCGACGCTCACAGTCTGGGCAGCCACCGCAATGCTCGTCGCCGGGCAGCATGAATGGCATCAGCGAGCCGTTGCCTGGCCTTCTGGATGACCCGCAGTTCCAACTGCCGGATCTCCCAGCTCTGACCGACTTCCACATTGCTCCTCTGCGTGACCCGGCCCCTCCTCGTCACCTCAACGCCCCTCTTCCTCTCGAGCCTGTGACCGAAAATGCCATCAATGGCGCCCGTGGCTCGCGGCCTGCACCGCCGACAGAGCCGGCCGAGCCCAAGAAGGCACCGTACATCACGCCGAACGATGTGCTCCAAGCCCGCGAGTCCAAGAAGCCGCACCTGGCCATCAGCGAGATCATCGAACACAATGACGGTCCAGGGCCCCCGCCGGCGCAATTGCCTTTCTTCGTCAGCCTGGCCGTGGTCGAGAAGTCGCCGGTGCCAGCCAGTCTGGCCATAGGTGCCATCCAGGCCTCCAAGCGACCTCGTCTGGACCCAGACGCCGACGCTGCCGCCCATGACTTCCTCCGCCAGCTGCCACGCCCGCCGCACAAGGAGCAGTTTGTCTCCAGGCCAGCGCCCTTGCTGCCCGCCATGGTTACCGGCCTGCACGAGCCCCCTCCCTCGGCTGGCCTCCTTCCATCCATTGACCTTGATCAGCCGCCCACAGTTGCCCGCAAGGGCACGGCCAAGATCCAAGTCAAGGACATTCTCATGGATGTTGATGTCGATGCCTCGAGTGCACCGTCAGTCAAACTGCCTGCATTGCCTCCCCTTCGCGAACCTGCTGCACTGTTGCCCAAGGACGACGCACCGGCCGTCGATGCCACGCTGCCACCAGCCTCTCTCGAAAAGCCGGCTGAAATCCAGCCAAAGGCAGACGGCAAGGAAGGCCATGTTAAGGCAAGAAGAGTGCGTCGGCCGTGGACCGAGGCAGAGGCCCAAGATTTGCTGCGTGGAGTCATCAAGCATGGCGTCGGCCGGTGGAAGCAGATTCTCGAAGACCCGTCTTTCCACTTCAATGACCGCACCACTGTCGACCTCAAGGACCGCCACAGAGTCTCCATGAAGGACAAAGATCCGCTGGTGGCCGCAGCATCAGCATCAGCCTCGTTGGTTGTGGCGGTGGCGGCGCACACAGACGCAAGAACGGCCTTCAAGGGGTCGGAGTCTACCAGAGCGAGCGCTACCGACCACTCTGACGCACCCACTACGTCCGTGTCGACAGTGTCAACTTCCCAACGCCGCAAGCGCCGCGCCTGGACACCCGGCGAGGACGGTCGACTGATCAAGGGAATCCAAAAGCATGGCTTTCAATGGACCAACATTCATGATGACCCAGACCTCAACCTAGCCCATCGCCGGGCCACTGACCTCCGCGATCGCATCCGCAACAAATACCCAGAAGGCTATCGCCGAGCCGAGTCGGCCCCGCTGCGCTCCGAGGTGCGCAAAATGGAGAAGCCCAAGGCGGTGAAGAAGAGACGGGCTGATGACCTGCAGACAGCTTTGGAAGGCCCGAAGCTGAGGGAAAAGGACAAGGAAGGAGAAGGAGAGAAGGAGAAGGAGAAGGATCAAAGTAACAATGCGGGCTTGACTTTGCCGAGCTTGACTCTTGACGACGATAATGACGCTATGGACTGGGACAATACCCTGCCTCCCCTGCTGGAGTGGGATGACTTGGGCAACATGGGCGTATAGGACTGAAGGATAGATTTGGCAGCATTACATATTGTGGTTGCTTGGCCAGGTTATGGCCATGTTGGTGGCCCAGATGGATCAGATGTAGACAGATGAATGTATAGAACAAAAGTTAGTTGGTTAGCCACTGAGGTAGATGACTGATCCTTGCTACCTAGTTCACATGCTGTTTTGTACAGCTTGGGCTGTATCTACAACTGATGCCCTTCAACATGCCTGCGTTTTCAGGTTCACCAAAGCACCACCCCTTTTGTCCAGTTGCACTAACACTCACTTTCAACGCCTTGCGCTAATCAAGCTGACCTTGCTGGTCATTCAGAGAGAGGCCGTCACTTAGCAGGGAGGCAGTCAGCCCCTTGCTAGTCCTACCATGCATTTCGGTCCCAGTTGGGATCTGGGTTCACATTGTCAGCATTCATAACTGATCCCTTTTGCAAGTGTACTCGTCTTTTTCCCCAAGTGCCAGAGATCAGATCAAAGACTCACCCTGCACAAAAGGCCCCAGCACTTTACTCCCTGTCTGCAAGAGCGGGTGGCCAACGACAATCTGTAGGAAGCGCTGCAGGCCCTCGCGCCGATGCTCGATTACATCGTCGCTGAACCGATTCGTAAACACCTTGCCGGGGAGCGGCGGGATCGTCACCCGGGCCGACTCGCGCTCCAGGATCTCCCGGAAGTATTCAAAGTCCGAGTAGCGTCGCCGGACGATGCTGTGTCGCAGTTTAAATGCGGGGATGTTCGTGCGCGTGTGGATCTCGTACGACGTGTACATCGATCGCGGCGATGACCCGTGTGTCTGGGGGTTCTTCACCTGTCACATCCGAACTACTCGTTAGTGTATGTGCCTTTGACCATGTCGGGAGGTTGTGGAGGAGGAGGAGGAGGAGAGGAGGGCGCTGCGCACTTCGATCTCAAGAAAGTTCTCCGGCGGCGCATAGATTTCTTCAAACGTCTGCTGACGGGCTTCCGGCATCGACTGCATATTGGCGATGGGTATGTTGTGCCGATGTCCTTGAGATCGGAGGTGGGGTAAGTCAGGAAAAAACAGAGAATCAACGGAAAGAGCGTTTCCCACAAAGTGGGGTGCCTTCCAACTTCTTCAGTTGAGCTAGCTAGCTAGCTAGCCACGTATAGATTATAGCCTAGGGCTAGGTCCAGGTGATTGACAGCTGACAAGAGAGACATAGAAGTTGCAAGATGGTCTTGTGATGATCTTCTCAATCAAGTCAGAAACTTCTTTTTCAGCCTGGTCCATTGGGAACAATGGTGTCAGTGGGTGGTCCAGGTGGTCCGTGCACTTGGTGTGGCGACTATGAGTGGCTGGTGTTATGGAGCCCTGCCACCTGCAAGGCTGTGCGCGCCTGCCTTGTGTGGGGCAGAAAAAAGTTCCTGGGTAAGTGGCCAAGTTCAGATTCTTCTACTGTTGGTTCATCGACCAATTGGCGGGCTGTATCATGGCGCAAAAGCGTAAGAGAGAAGAGTCTGCAGAAGAGTCTGCGCCTGTCAAGGCCCAGAGAGCAGAGAAGCCTATTGTTGATCCCCGCCTGGTGCAGATCTATGACCAACTGGCTGAGGAGAAAGAGTCGAAACGAATCAAGGCCGCAGCTCAACTTTTGCAGAAACTCCAAGAAGAGTCAACTACGCAGAAGGACATTGAGCGTGCCCTGAGGAGACTCATCCTCGGTCTATGCAGTGCCCGAAAGGCTGCTCGTCAAGGCTTCTCCGTCGCCCTGACCGAGCTGCTGGCTCAAATCGCCTCCAAGAAGATCGATCTTCCACTCTCCTCTGAGCAGCTGATTGACCTCCTGGAAAGTGCCACAACTCCTGACAGCAGTGCGACAAAGCAGGAGAGTCGCGACCACTTATTGGGCCTTGTCTTCGCCACCGATGCGATTATCAAATCGGGCATCTTGACCCAGCGCAACGACCGAGCCGATTGGAAGCGATTGATTGCTGCTCTCTGTGCAGTCTCGTTGAAGAAGACCTGGCTGAGGAGGGAAACAGGATGGATGCTGTATCAGTTCGCCGAGAGTGTTGCAGCCTCGGCCACCCCAGCTGATCTCCAATTCTTCCTGGAGCACATCATCGATGCTCTCTTCACGCACAAACTCATTCGTACATCAGAGGGCGTAGCGATTTGGCTATCCGCTACTAAGTCGCTTCCGGAGGCCAAGCTGCTGAAACTTGTGTGGAAGCATGGCCACCCTCTCGCTGCCAAGGACCTCAATACCTTGGCAGATATGATGATGGATGGCAGGGGCCGGTCCAATGATGAGCAAGCCATGGAGGCCCAGGGAGCGGCTTTGTGGTCTGCCGGTTTGCACTTTGCTTGGAAAGTCGTCCTCGCCTTCCTGCTTGATCCAAGGACGACAGGAAGAAAGGATTTGATATCTTTTGCAGATTTCTGGACCGTTGTCGTCGATCAAGGCCTATTTGCCATCAACACTAGCCAGGAGAGAAAGCAAACAGGATTGTCTGTATTAATCTCAGCTGCGCAAGCCGCCCCACCAGACTTTCTGCCTCAGATCTTCTCCGAGAACGTTTTACACTGGCTGCTGGCGGGCCTGGCAGATGAGGACGCCTATCTCAACAGAGTGTGTGAGAGGGCTAGAAAGACGATCGAGAACCGCTTGTTGAAGCTTCCAGACGCGGAGGATGCCTCAGAGACTCGTGCTGCTTGCCTTGGGGCAGTTTTCCGCTCCGTTGAAACCCGAGATCTCGACCGGCTTACCAAAACGAAATTCCTCCTCCGTATCGGCCTCGATGGAAGCAACAATCAGCGTATCAGAATCATCAACACCTTCAATAAGCTAGCCACCGAAGCTTTTGGAGACAAGAAGCGCTATTGCTGCATTATCGACTTTCAAGCCAAATCCCTTGTCGCCCTGATTCGAGATTCCGAGGCGAAGCTGTCTGAGGATGATGTGCAGCACGTGCTAAAACCATTGTCATCATGGTTCAATCTCCTATATGCTAGCCGTGAAGATCTCGATGAAGATTTCAAGGCTTCTGTCAGACTTCGAGTTGACAATGTGATGGAGCAGTGTCTTCATGCTGGCCCTGCTGGTTGGTCAATTTTCGTCTCCTGCGTCGAGAAGGGGATCATCCTGCCGCTTCGAGCCGGCCAAATTAAATCCAACAAACAGATCCGTAAGATCGTCGACGCTGCATTCATCAAATATGCGAGGTCAGGGGATGTCAGTCAGGCTTTATCTCTGCTTTGTTGCACCATCATCATGGACGTCGCCGACGGCGAGGCGGGGTCTCTTGAAAGCCTTGAATCACTCATCGAGATGGACGATCTACAGGCCAATGCAGATGCTATCACCGAAGTTTTGCTCACTCTTGCTCCACGACCATCGAAATTTCTGAGATCAGTTTCACGTCAAGTTTTTGAAGCCATAGCGCCATATCTTACACAGGAGGGCCTGGATCCTTTAACGCGTGTTCTGTTGACGAAAGAGAATGCCAAAGGGCAACAAGAACTTTTCGGGAGTGTGGAAGATGAAGAAGGCGAGG
Source organism: Chaetothyriales sp. CBS 134920 (assembly GCA_003693665.1). Classification (NCBI taxonomy): domain Eukaryota; kingdom Fungi; phylum Ascomycota; class Eurotiomycetes; order Chaetothyriales; family Domatiomycetaceae; genus Domatiomyces; species Domatiomyces catenatus. The sequence continues at coordinate 141,086 of QQSL01000029.1, read as the reverse complement.
GAGAATTTGAGAGTGACAGCGACGAGGTTGACTCTGACGTTGAGGTGGTTGATGCCCAAAACGTTGAGTCCTCATCGGATTCAGAGGCTTCAGCTTCGAGTGACGAGAGCGAAGATGATGATGACGAGGTCCAGGGAGACGAGGATACTGAGGTTGCTGGTGGTGATGGCGAAGGGGCCGACGACGAACAGCTGGCAGCATTTGACGCCGCCCTTGCTTCGGCTCTGGGAACACGAAAGCTGGAACAAGGCGAACAACTGGCCGAATCCTCAGACTCTGACGCCGACATGGACGATGATGAGATGATCGCTCTGGACGAGAAGCTGGCCGAAGTTTTCCGAGCGCGCAAGGAGGCTAGCAGCAAAAAGAAGGAACGCAAAGACACCAAGGAAGCATTCATTCACTTCAAGACCCGTGTTCTGGACCTGGTCGAGGTCTACCTCAAGAGCCAGTCCCGTAATGGGCTGGCTGCGAAGCTGGTATTGCCCATTATCCAGAGTGTACGCATCACACGGAACAAGGAAATTGCAGCACGAACCCACAGCATTCTTCGAGCGTACTTCGCCAAGTGTAAAGGCAAAGAGTTCCCCAAAGTCAGCAAGGACGATGCTGCCGATATTTTGTCACACTTCCGACAAGTACACAAAGAAGCATGCCTGGAATCATCGAACGGGCATGCCAGCCTTGCAGGCAGTGGCAGCATCCTTCTCGTCAAAGTCTTACTCGCTGCTGGGACAGATGTCGATGTGGTGGTGAAGGAGTACGGCGAGACGAGGAAGCGCCACCTCACTGACAAGTCCTGCAAAGTGCAGCCTTCGTTCTTCAACGATTGGAACAACTGGTGCCACCAGGCACGGAATCAGCTTGCCAAGTGAGGGAGCCTATTATACCGAGTGATCTAGATGCTGAGAGCATGCGACCAGAAACAGCGGCTAGAACTAGCTGCTTGACTTGTAGCTGATTGTTGATCGGTAACAGTCCAGGTTAAGCTGGCCTTGTGCATAGGAGCTGTGATTCTGCCGCAACTCCACGCTCATAGAAAGGGGTGGGAATCATTGATCTGTTTCTTGGGAGTTCAAATAGATAGATGAAAAAAGTGTACAATAGCACAGCTGGTATATTTTCAAAAAGCGAGTGCATTGACTGTCGAGGTAATTAATTTCTTTTGACCATCGAAGTAATTAAATTACTCTGTTTTGACCATCGAAGTATTAAATTACTCTGTTTTGACCATCGAAGTAATTAAATTACTCTGTTTTGACCATCGAAGTAATTAAATTACTCTGTTTTGACCATCGAAGTAATTAAATTACTCTGTTT
>QQSL01000029.1:99476-139759 GCA_003693665.1 Chaetothyriales sp. CBS 134920 | reverse complement strand
TATTAAATTACTCTGTTTTGACCATCGAAGTAATTAAATTACTCTGTTTTGACCATCGAAGTAATTAAATTACTCTGTTTTGAACGTCGAAGTAATTAAATTACTCTGTTTTGACCATCGAAGTAATTAAATTACTCTGTTTTGACCATCGAAGTAATTAAATTACTCTGTTTTGAACGTCGAAGTAATTGCGTTCTTTTGCCATATCCTGACCAACACACTTCCTATGTTTAACAATGCAATGCTCATACCCTCTTTCCTACGCTCTGTGCCCTGGCTTGGCCGATCATGGAAGCCGCTCAACTTCTCCAACTCGAACAGTGTCCGAATACCCCTGAGTCAGAAAATCGAAGAAGAGACGCTGCCAGACTATCTGGCCTCGCGGTATTACCCTGCTCGAATCGGGCAAGTCTTCAGAGACCGGTATCAGATTGTCGGGAAACTGGGATATGGAGCTAGCTCGACGGCATGGCTTGCGCGCGACATGAGGTGAGAGAAGACACAAGCAAAGCACCTGTTATTGCGGCGGCGCGTCCAACTTGCTCACGCGTTGGAACAACAGCTACCGGCGATATGTTACCCTCAAGATATTCATCCAGTCGGCATCCATGAGACACCAGCTAGATAATGAGCTGCAGACGTACAAACGCATGGATAGAGGATCAAGAAGCCATCCAGGTCGCAGTGCTGTCAGGTCATTACTTGACACCTTCGACATTGATGGTCCTGAAGACAAGCACCGCTGCCTCGTCCATCCTCCATTGTGGGAGAGTGTGCTGACCTTTCTGCACCGCAACCCGATACGGAGGCTGCCTGCCCCAGTCCTGGATGTTCTGCTGAAGCACCTGTTTATGGCGCTCGACTTTCTGCATACAGAATGCCAGATTATCCACACTGGTAAATATACTCTCTAACTTTCGTTCTTCGCTTTTCGCCTTTTGCCTCTGCATGATTTACTTGCTCATGCCATGTCTCTCCCTCAGACATCAAGGCCGACAATATTATGTTCGGCATTGCCGATGACTCAGTCTTCAGCGACTTTGAGGATGGTGAGCTTCACAATCCTTGTCCTAGGAAAGAGCTTTCGGATGGAAGGACAATCTACCTGTCCCGAGAACTCAGAATGCCCAAGGCCATGGGAGCACCGGTCTTATGTGACTTTGGCTCGGCCGTGCCTGGTGGGGTGGAGCACTTGGAGGATATCCAGCCTGATATCTATCGGGCGCCAGAGGTGATTCTGGAGGCTCCATGGACGTATAGTGTTGATATATGGAATGTGGGATGCATGGTAAGAGAATGTATCATGCCAGACGCAAATTTTCTGACAAATTGCCTTGTCTTGCAGATTTGGAACATCTTTGAAGGCGGCTCCCTGTTCACCGGCCAGGATCCAGAATTCCAGACATATCGAAGTCGAGCCCACCTGGCTGAGATTATAAAGCTGCTTGGGCCTCCGCCACCCGATCTTCTTGCGCGAGGGAACCTAAGTCACAAGTTCTTTTCTGATCAAGGCGAGTCACTACCATAATGATTCGTGTTGGATGACACGTCACACTAATTCTGTCCGATTGATATAGGTGAATTCCTCGCCAAAGATCTGCTAGCAGATCGGGTTCCTCTGGAGCAGAGGGAAACAACTCTTGAAGGAGATGACAAGGCGAGTTTCTTGCGCCTGGTCGATAAGATGCTGCAATGGGATCCGACCAGGCGTAGCTCTGCTAAGGAGCTGCAACAGGACGAGTGGATTTGTAGGAGGTCAAAGGGTTGAGCCTGCCACCAACCAATGTTGCTGTCACTGAACACGGAGTGAAGAAAACGAATTTGTTGTTTGTTCCTTCTGCTTCAGTCACTGCCGAAAATGGTCTAGCCTGATGTCACCATTAGTCACAAGCAAAAAAGTTTTTGACTTCACTGCTCCAAACGCACCTCCTCTGTATATAAAGAAGACTGAAGTCTGTACATATCCGCTCACATCATGGCTCTCACACAAATTGATCTGCATGGGGCATTGCCTCTGGTTACCTCAGGCAAGGTGAGGAATTTGTATGAGGTGGATGCAGACACACTCCTCTTTGTGGTGACTGATCGTATATCTGCATATGATGTGATCATGAAAAATGTAGGAGCTCTTTGTTGCAACAGCAGTGGCACCACTGCTGACTGACAGGTCAGAACTGATATGCCCAGGGAGTTCCAAACAAGGGAGCAGTACTCAATCTTATTTCCCAATTCTGGTTCCAATATCTGTCCTCACAGATTCCCCAATTGAAGACACACTTCTTAGGGGCAGACCTAGCCAACTTGAAGATACCACAGGAGCTGCGCCAGGATCTGTTACCGCGCAGCATCCTCGTGCGAAAGCTCAAGGTCTTCCCCATCGAGGCCATCGTCAGAGGCTACATTACCGGTTCTGCATGGTCATCCTACTCGAGAACGGGCCAAGTCAATGGTTTGAAGCTACCCGAGGGTCTCCAAGAGTCGCAGGAACTGCCACAGCCGCTGTACACGCCAAGCACCAAGGCTGAGCTTGGCCAGCACGACGAAAACATCTCGGTCCAGCAAGCAGCCCAGATCGTGGGCGAGAAGTACGCGGCCAGGATAGAGCAGCTGGCGATTCAGATCTACACTGTGGCCAAGGAGTATGCCAAGACGAAGGGCATCATCATCGCAGACACAAAGTTCGAGTTCGGCCTGGACGAGGCTACTGATCAAGTCGTGCTCATCGACGAAGTTCTGACTCCGGATAGTTCAAGATTCTGGCCAGCGGCAAAGTACCAGGTTGGCCGCGGCCAGGACAGCTTTGACAAGCAGTTCCTGCGAGACTGGTTGACAAGGCAAGGACTGAAAGGCAAGGAGGGGGTTGAGATGCCGCAAGATGTCGTGGACGAGACCGCGAAGAAATATGCTGAGGCGTTTGAGCTGTTGACAGGCCAAAGCCTGCAGGGAGCTCTTGCTGATCTGAAGTAATGCTGTACAAAAGGAGGCTTTTTTCAGGCAAGATACACAAGATGACTTTGAATAGAACGGAAGCAGAGGACTTTGAACAGAACGGAAGCAGATGACTCTGAATAGAACGGAAGCCAGCCGAGCAAGTACCTAGTATTCCATCTTGGTGCTGCTTCTTACCAGGTATGGATCCCTTTCCACCCCTCGTATGTCGTATGTCCGCCGAGATCTTGTTGACCAGCCACACTATTTCCTACCTCGCTGCCAAGAAGACTGTCACCCGGACAATACCACGGAGTACTCCTTGTTGAACGGCTGTTAACGAACTCATCTACCAGATCCGGGGCACCCGGACTTTTCTCTTACCACAGATCTATCGCTTGGTCCCATGTTAGTCTCGATCACTATTCTCATCGCAGGTGATCCAACGACTGTCTTTGAACGAAGCAGTTGAGTATGAGTTGGTATGGAGGTAGATCCCAATGAGGCAAGTGCGACTGAGGACAACGTCAGTCGTGCCTGCATAATGACTAGACCACTATGTATATTTTTTTTTCGAACAACAAAACAAAAAAAACACCTCTGAGCTTGAGGCTCTTTGCTGTGATTGATCAGGTACCCGAGCTCACGTCGGATCTTATTTTTAACGTTAAGTTAGGTGCGGTGCCCTTGCAGTAAATGACGCGGGTGCCACGAGGCAGCCTTGGGTCCTCTTTGCTTTCCCCAGGTTAAGGTTAGCGACCCAATTGGGGTTGAGGCAAGCACACACGTGCCCTCGGACTTTACCGCCGATATCTCTTGTTGTGCTCTTTCCCCCTTTGGGGTCAACCCCTAATAGCCAGTTAATCGTTCACGTTGCCCTTGGTGAAGAAAATCCAAAGTTCCAAAGTTCATCCGCTTGGACCACCGCTCTGCTTTCATACGAACTCTGACCCGAGATCAGCAATGTCTCCCGAGCTGATCCATGTGGCTGGATGGCTAGAACGAAGGAAGCAAATGGAGAAGAGAAAAATTCTTATGATGCGCCCGCCATGGACAATGGACTATCCACCTTCTATCGAAAAAAAAGAGAGCTAGGAGCTACACACCACCGCACGGGCAAAGCAGAGCTGGGGAGGGGCAGGCCGACCTTTTTCGTCCGGCCAGGTCGGCAAGCGACAAGCGGCAAGCGGCAAGCTCGAGCTCGAGATGTTTATATGTATATAAAAGAGCAGCCATGTTGGGCAATGGAACTGGGTTGACCTGTCGTTGACTTCCTTTACCGAGCTCACACATCCTCCATCATGCATATCCACTGGGCATTCCCGTTGTTGTTCCCACTATCAACCTTGGTTGTTGGTGCTCCAACTCCGGATTCTACTACTGAAGTTACCTCGACCGAGGATGTCAGCCATTCGGATGCTACCAGCCCGTTCTGGCAAGACTACACATACTGCCAGGGTACGTCTATCCTCATTTCACCTCCTTTTTCGTGGTGGCCATTCGTGCTGACTATAGCCTACAGGCCGTACTATCGCCCCTGGTGGTGGAGAATGGGCACCGCTCAAGGACGCCCAGATCGTGAAGCTGGCAGTCTTGTAAGTTGAATTTCAGCAGGGGTAGCTATGCGTTCTAACACATCCTCACAGGCATCGACATGGTGCTCGCTCACCAGCCCTGGGCAAATTGCCCAATGATGACACAGAGTGGTATCAATGTGGCAAGCCGGATGAATTTGTATTCATGAACAAGGGCGAGTCGCTCGCGGCAGCTAGGTCGCCCTTCATGAAAGAGGAGGTCATCATTGATGGAGCCTTCGCCTCCAAGCTGTGGAAAGGAAACTGCGACATTGGTAAGCTTCTGACAACTCTGATAGGTATCTCGACCTTGATGTTAACATGGTATAATTAGGTGAGCTCACAACGCTCGGCTCCCTGCAATTGCAAGAGTTGGGACGAACTCTGCGTACGGTCTACGTTGATACCCTCAGCTTTCTCCCTGAGAAGATGCCGTCCAATATTGGCATCCGTCATACTTATATCTGGTGAGAAAGAACCGATAGGATACGGCTTTGGGAAAACCAAACTAATGGCAAACAGGCGTACTCGCATGTCTGTCGAGAACCTCTTCCAGGGCCTCTATCCCCTGGATACCCGCGAGCCAGACCAGACCTTGACTATGAATGTCAAGCCCAGCCCGATTGAGGTCATGGTTTCTCCTGCCAGTGCCTGCCCCAAGCTGGCCAATCTGACCGCTGTCTTCTCTACCTCTGCGGAATATAATGCCACCATGGCGCCCTATACAGAGGTCCAGAACAAGCTTGTCGACGCATACAACGCCAGCGCCTTGACTGCCTACAAGCCGTACTTGTACGACTCGGCCTCTGCTGCCTTCTGCCATGGTCTCGGATTGAAAGGCGATCTGACAGAAGAGGACATCCAGGTTGCAGTTGTCCCTGGAACCAGTGGCTATCACAACCTTTGGCGTCAAAACTCGCAGGCTGAGGTGGTCAAGCGTCTCGGAGTGGGCGCCTGGCTCCAGGAGATCTTGGCTGCGCTGGCTGATCTCAGCTCGCCGATGCAAGTCTACTCAGCCCACGACGCAAGCTTGGACATGTTCCTTGCTGTTGTCGCCGATCCCGATCTTCCATGGCCGGCGTTCGCCTCCAATGTGATCATTGAGCAGTGGCAGAAGGCTGATGGATCCCTGGTGGTCAGAATGTTCTACGAGGGCATGATCGTCCCTGCCCACCCCAATCTCGACTGCGACTTTTCCGGATGTCCCATTGAGACCTTGGAATCGTTCCTCAAGCAGTACATTCCCACTGACTTCACCGCGGAATGCAAGCTCTAAGCCAGGATGAATTAGAATAGACAGTCTTAGAGAGAGATGGGGGTTTAATTTAATGGCAGGAGCAGTCTTGACCGGCGGCGCTTGAGGTTAATTTTCAGTATTCTGACGCTAAATTAGTGCCGAAAATTTGACACTAACCAATCTTTTATCTTCAGTTATCTCCCCTTCCTCATCTCTGGTTGCATTATCTCCCATTCCTCATCTCTGGTTGCATTATCTCCCATTCCTCATCTCTGGTTGCATTGCCTCTCCTTCCTCATCTCTGATTGCATTATATCTCGCTCCTTGCCTTCCTCGATATCTGCTTTGAAATGTCTCAACCTGAGAAGAAAAAGTGTGGCGTCCTGGGTGCAACAGGCTCCGTCGGACAGAGATTCATCCTCCTGCTGGCTGATCACCCTGTGTTGAAGTTGCATGCAGTAGGTGCGTCGCCAAGGTCTGCGGGCAAGGCATACAAGGACGCTGTGCGATGGAAACAGCAGAAGCCCATGTCCAAGGACTTGTCTGCCCTTGTGGTTCGAGAATGCAAAGCCTCTGAGTTCCTGGACTGTGACCTGGTTTTCTCTGGACTTGACAGTGATATTGCTGGCGATGTTGGTGAGTGAATTTGGTGCTGCTATCCATGGACAAACAAGGCTTACCAAACGAAATAGAAATGGAATTCATTCGAGCCGACATCCCGGTCTTCTCAAATGCAAAGAACTACAGGCGACATCCCCAGGTGCCACTAGTCGTGCCTACAGTCAATCTATCCCATCTCTCTCTCATCCCCCACCAACGCAAGGAATTGGGTCTCAATAAGGGCTTCCTTGTCTGTAACTCAAACTGTGCGGTTATCGGCATTGTCATTCCTTTTGCCGCTCTACAGGCCAAATTCGGCCCTGTGGAAGACGTCGAGGTATTTACTGAACAAGCCGTGTCTGGCGCTGGCTATCCTGGTGTGCCGAGCATGGATATCTTCGACAATGTGGTACCTTTCATTTCTGGCGAAGAGGACAAGCTTGAGACCGAAGCACAGAAGATTCTCGGCTCGCTTAATGCAGGAGCCACTGCCATTGAAGAGCAGAAAGGACTGACGGTGGGTGCAACATGCACACGAGTTGGAGTCACAGATGGCCACATGGCATTTGTGTCCCTGCGGTTCAAGAACAGACCAGGACCAACAGCAGAACAGGCAAAGGAAGCATTGCGGGAATACGTGGCTGATGCGCAGAAGCTTGGATGCCCATCAGCACCTGAGCACGCCATCGTGGTGTTTGAGGAACCAGACAGACCACAGCCACGACTTGATCGAGATATCTCGGGTGGCTATGCTGTCAGTGTTGGACGGGTGCGAGAGGCCGCCAAGGGCTCGCATTTTGATTTGAGATTTGCCTGTCTCAGCCACAACACAGTTATCGGCGCGGCAGGATCCTCCATTCTGAATGCGGAGGCTGCCATAATCAAAGGTTATATATGAATGTACACAGTTCTGTATAGAAGGAGAATTATAGAGTGTGTTCCATTTTGGGGTTAGCGTATGAAATCTTGGCGGACTTGGCAAAGTCAATGGCTCCACTCGCACTTTCTGCGCACTTTTCGACCCTTTTCGACACTACGCGCACTCATCCTCCTCACCACTCTATTCACTCCTTGACCGCACAAATACTTTAGAAGCCGTCAAGATGGGTCGTGGACCAAAGAAGCACCAGAAGCGTCTCAGTGCGCCTTCGCACTGGATGCTGGACAAGCTGTCCGGTGCCTATGCCCCCAAAGCCTCGGCCGGTCCTCACAAGACAAGAGACTGTCTGCCTCTGATTGTCTTCCTCCGAAACCGCCTCAAGTATGCTCTTACCGGCAGAGAAGTCACATCCATCTTGATGCAGAGACTAGTCAAGGTCGACGGCAAGGTGCGGACAGACAACACATACCCGGCCGGCTTCATGGATGTCATCTCCATCGACAAGACCGGCGAGCACTTCCGCCTGGTGTACGATGTCAAGGGCCGATTCGCCGTGCACCGCATCGAGCAGGCCGAGGCCGAGTACAAGCTTGGCAAGGTCAAGAGAGTGCAGGTTGGAAAGGGTGGTGTCCCATTCTTGGTCACGCACGATGCTCGCACGTAAGTTGCGCTAGCCATCAATCAGACGTTGGGCCAATGTTTGGTTGGAAAAAATATAAACCAGAGGCTAATGGGAGATGATAGTATCCGATACCCAGACCCGCTCATCAAGGTCAACGACACGGTCAAGATCGATCTTGCTACCGGCAAGATCACCGACTTCATCCCCTTCGATACCGGCGTGATTGCCATTGTCACCGGTGGTCGCAACATGGGTCGTGTCGGTGTCATTACCCATCGTGAGAGACACGATGGCGGTTTCAACATTGTCCACGTCAAGGACGCCATTGACAACTCTTTCGCCACGCGAGAGAGCAACATTTTTGTCATTGGCAAGGACAAGCCGTGGATCTCGCTGCCCAAGGGCAAGGGTGTCAAGGTATGTGCTGCAGATTTTCCAATATTCTAGACGTTGCTGACATGAGGTAGCTGTCCATTGCTGAGGAGAGAGATCGTCGCCGTGCTGTGCAGACTGCCCAGTCCCGCATCTAAGCGGGTCGCTGTATTGCAGACGGTGTAGAAGCAAGCATTTCGTGCAGGAAGAATGATAGAAAAGTTGAGCGCATGCAGAGATGATCGATAAGACATCGAAACGGTAGATGGACAAGCAGGGTATCCATCTCATGCTCACATGTCATCCAATATCCACCAATTGAAGAGGTGGCAGCACGTTTTTGCAAACCAATTCCACGCTGTTCAATCAAGCTACCTGTTCCTTCTCACCCTTTTACTTTGCCCTTTTCGCATGTGAAGCCTTCCTCCCGCCCACCACGCCGAACAAGCCAGCCAGGGTGAGCCATCTATTAAGATTCAAGAAGACACTGGCACCAATATTCCCCCAGGCGGTGGCATTCCAGGTTGGAGGGTTCCAAAAATAGTCGTCTCCCAGGGCGAAGTAGCTGGCATAGACATGGCCAATATCTGCCAAGGCGAGCACCAGCAGGTACCTCTTGACAGTGTCTGGGTGGTGGGTCCAGGTGCAGACAAAGGCGAGCAATGCGAGCAGAAGTAAAACGTTGCCCAACTGGAGCGTTACAGACAGCGCCTGTTGGGTCAGATGCGAGACGGGGGTGGAAGACAAGTGGGGGGCCTGGTCATGCAAGTATTTGGCAGGATCTCTGAGATTGGTGATGTAGCCTGCAATTCTGGATTGAGTTGAGCGACAGTTAGTGAGGACATGGCCGATAATGCAATGGCTGTGATGTGCTGCATGGAATTGGCTTACAGTAAGGCAGGCTCGACGACTCCAAATAGCAAAAATGGCCAGGTGGGGAGGACAGAATACTTGGTCATTTTGGGGACAGGAGAGAGGCAGTGATATAGATTGATATGGATTGATATAGATGCAGAAAGAGTGTGTGTTAGATGGGTAGTAAGTTGGAAGTCATTTCATGGGACAACTGATTAGTGGATGCAGATTCAGCTAGTCCATATCTGGCAAGACTCGTTCTTCTGCCATTGGCTGAGAATGCCCCACACGCATGTTTACATTCCAGCCTAATTGGGACTCGTTTGTCAACTTTCTTCTCTTTGCATCTCTCTAGACTGGCTGGCACAGGCTGCGCGGGCATATCTGCAGCATCTCAGGACTACTAACAACAGTTTGCACAGCTTTACCGTCGCATTGATTGTTGTACTTGTCACCCTTACAGCCTTTGGATGCAGTATTGAAGCTCAAGCGACAGTGATCATTGAGGGCAGAGGTTACGCAGCTACAAGCAAGCAAGCAAGCAAACAAGCAAGATGGCTAGCGACGAACTGATAGATTTCGACATTATCGAAAACTCGAAAGAGAACATCCAGCCGCTGCGCGAGGGCCGGTCGGCCAAGGCACTCGCCGCCGTTCTCTCGCCCAACCCGTCGGGCATGGGGAGCAAGGACGCAACACTCGATGGGATGAAGACGCTCAACGACGCGATCCGCGCAGAGTACGAGCTCGAACTGCAGTCAATTGACGACGCCGACGATCCACTCGACATATACGATCGGTACGTCAAGTGGACGCTCAACGCATATCCAAGTGCGCAGGCGACCAAGCAGTCGCAGCTGCTGCCTCTCCTCGAGCGAGCGACCAAGGCCTTTCTCACGACGGCGCACTGCAAGAATGACCCACGATACCTAAAACTATGGCTTCACTACATCAGACTATTCTCAGACGCACCACGCGAGACATTTGCCTTCCTGGCCCGCCACAACATCGGTGAGATGCTTGGCTTGTTCTACGAGGAGTTTGCTGCTTGGCTCGAGGGCGCAGGCAGATGGAACCAGGCAGCAGAGGTGTACGAGATGGGCATTCAGAAGGGGGCTCGCCCTGCCGAGCGCCTGCTGCGCAAATACAGCCAGTTCCAGCAACGCTTCGATGCCCGGCCGCAAGAGCCGAATGGGCCGTCTTCGCCTGCGCTTCCCACCGTCCGACCGGCGCTGGCAGCCAAGATGGACCCGTTTGCACCAGCAGCTGCCGCAGCAAGCGAGAACCCGCAGGCGGCTCAGGCCCAAGCTGCAGGGGCGAGGCCGACGGGACGGGGAGGGAAGCCAAAGATGGCCATCTTTTCGGACGCAGATGGTGCCGCCGTGCCGCCGGAACAGCCGCCATCCCAGGGCTGGGACAGTATCGGGTCTATCAAGGAACGGAAGAAGGAGAATACGATGGAAGCCCGGCCATGGGCAGGCGAAACATTGAAGGCAGGCGGTCGCGTGGGCAAAGCTGCAAAGATGGAAGTGTTCAAGGATCCGGTATGAAGCTGCTCCCCTCTCCCGCGCTGTCGCTGTCGCTGTCGATTGCATCTTCCTCACAATGAACAGAACTGATTGCTTTTGGCGTTATATAGTCACGAATGAATGATTCAAACAAGCATGTGTCCTCAAAGCCTTCTGCTGCCGCGCTGAATCCGAAGGCTGGCCGTTGTACGCGAGTGTTTGTGTGCATGGAAGCCATATACCCCAATGAGCATGAAGAGTTCAGCTTTGAGGAGCTGAGAGCAATGTACAGAGGCTGGGCGCAGCGCGACTGGAAACGCCGTCGACCAGATCGGTCAGACGAGCTGGTGACTGACAGCTCAAGCCAGCCGGTGACTGACAACTCAAGCCAGCCAGTGACTGACAATTCAAGCCAGCCAGTGACTGACAGCTCAACCCAGCCAGTGACTGACAACTCAAGCCAGCCAGTGACTGACAGCTCAACCCAGCCAGTGACCGACATCTCACGCGCGTCGCTGGCAGAGATGCCACCGCCAAAGACGAAGACGAAGCGCTTGAAAGTGCGTGAGGTCAAGCAGGAGGTGCAGACGGTCAAGACGAGACTGGAGTCGCCGACGGGCCCCAAGATGCGAAAGAAGAACAGTGCAGAGCCGACGATGACCTTTCACAGCAAAGCTGCGACCAACGAGATCTACGACCTGTTCAATCGGCCCTCGAAGGCTCCAAGAAAGGAAGAACCACAGAGCCGTGAAGAGTCGGACTACGAGGATGCGTATAGCACCGCAGGCGAAAGCACTGGCACCGGCGCGGCAACCAGCGTGTTCGGCGACGACACGTTTGGGTCTATGCCCTCAGGCCATGAGGACAACACTTGCAGCCAGCCAGACAGCGTGTCTCCTTGGTCTGACTATACGGCGAGCAAACACGCCGCTCAGGGGAAGAAAGCACACAAACACCACACCTCGTCCAGCTTGGACCTGACGGAGTACATGGGCTCAAGCCAGAATCAAACACAAACATCCAGGCTCGATGGGGCTGGGGCGTTTGACACACAGGCAATTGCCGCCATTGCAAACCAGGACTTTGACGAGCTGGACACCAGGGCGATTGCGCTGATTGCCGGCTCTGTGCCGGAGGAGACTGGCGGCGTCAAAGAAGAGGAGGATGAACAAGAGGATGATGAAGCAGACGCCGGAGAGAGTCAAGGAGAGGAAGAGGAGGCAGAAGGCGGAGAGAGTCAAGGAGAGATAGAAGTCACACACCCCTCCCGGTTTGTGCCCATTCCCCCTGAAGACTATGAGCCGACTCCGCTGCGGCCATATCGTGACCCAATGGCGGTGGCCCACAACAAGCTGCCGGTGATGACACCCATTGCTGAGCAGACTGAGAGCTCGGTGGCTCCGTCGACGCTGTGGAAGGGCGCAGACTACTTCAAGACGCCCAGCCGCCGGGCTGATGATGGCAGGTTTGAGAGTGCTTCCAAGCTGCAGTTTGATGACCTGTTGATGAGCAGTCCGCCAAAGCAGCTGAGTCTTCGATCTCCAGGGAGGCGGGAAGAGGAAGCCCGAGGCACCCGACCAGGCACCCGACCAGCCACGGCCGACGCCATCATCGACCAGTGCCCCGATCCCATCATCGACGACGCCATCATCGACCAGTGCCCCGATCCCATCATCGACGACGCCATCATCGACCAGTGCCCCGATCCCATCGACAACGCCCAGCACCCCGATCCCATCATCAACGACGCCCAGTGCAACCCCTGCGACCGCTCCATCCGCCAACAGATCCTCGAGGCGCTCCAGCCACTGGTCTCGTCGTACCAAGGCTTTGCAGACTGCTCGACCGAGACATTCGGCCACGCCTCCATCATCAAAGCATACACAGACAAGCTGGCCAAGCAGAAGCCGGGCAAGTTCAGTCCTCGCAAGTCGCAGGGCGATAGATCAAGACCTGGGCCAGCACCGCAGCTCAGCTTCAAACGGTCCACGCGCGTCTACACGGTCAAGCGAGAGCTGGGCAAGGGTGCCTTTGCCCCAGTCCACCTCGTCGAGAGCTCCGAGCATACAAGCAGCTCACACACAGCTACAACTACCGCGCGCGAAGATGAGAGTGCAAGCAGCTCACACACAACAACTACAACTACTACCACCACCACACGAGGGGCGCTGGAAGCCCTGAAATCAGAATGCCCGCCCGAGACTCTTGTCTGGGAATTCCACATGCTCCGGCTCATCAGCGCCCGCCTGCCACCGTCGTGCCGCACGCTGCAGTCGCTGGTGCGCGCGCACGAGTGCCACCTCTACCGCGACGAATGCTACCTGGTGCTCAGCTACTCGCCGCAGGGCACGCTGCTCGACCTGGTCAACCACTTCCGCGCGGCCAACGCAAGCGCCGGCAAGCAGATCGAGGGCACCGGCATGGACGAGGTGCTCGTCATGTTCTTCGCCGTCGAGCTGCTCCGCACCATGGCCAGCCTGCACTCGGTCGGCATCCTGCACGGCGACCTCAAGGCCGACAACGCCCTCGTCCGGCTCGACCCGGCCGTGCCCCTGGCCGCGCCTTACTCGCCCACCGGCGCCCACGGCTGGTCCGCCAAGGGCCTCACGCTGATCGACTTTGGCCGCGCCATCGACACGGCCAACTTCCCCCGCCGCACCCGCTTCATCGCCGACTGGCCCCCCCAGCCCGAGGACTGCGTCGAAATCCGCGACTGCAAGCCCTGGAAGTGGCAGATTGATTTCTACGGCGCTGCCGCTGTTATCCATTCCTTGCTCTTTGGCAAGCATCTCGCCACCGTGCCCGTGCCTGTGGCTGCGTCTGCGCCTGCTTCTTCCTCTTCTTCAGCAGCAGACTCGGACATCACCCTCCCAATCGCCATGGCCGCCAAGCAGGAGTACCGCGTCAAAGAGCCGTTCAAGCGCTACTGGGACCGACATACCTGGGAACTCGTCTTTTCCGTCCTTCTCAACCGAGGCGGAGGCGGAGGCGGAGGCGGAGGCGGTAGTAGTAGTAGTACCAGCCAGCTCGACGACCAACAGCAACACTTCCACCTCGAGACGGCCATCTCCCGCCTTGAAGCCGCGCTGCTGGCCGACGGCGAACGCCGCGATTTACGCGCCGCCATCCGCAGGGCCGAGAGGTTTTGTGCCGGTGCTACTGCGGAGTAGTGTGTCATGGGCGGGGAGTATGGGTATGGGTATGGGTATGATGATGATGATGATGATATATATCCAATGTAATTACTTAGAACGTAATGTCTGATGCTTGGCTTGCCTGATGTCTGATCTCATTCTCTCTCTCTCTCTCTCTCTCTCTATGTCTGTCTCCTGCTGGATTACACTGTGTACTCCGCGCGTCATGTCATGTCATGTCACGTCACGTCACGTCGCGTTGCGCGTAAAGCCGAGTAACTTATTCTTTTTTTTCTGCACTCTAAAGTGCTTGCAGCAGACGAAAGCGGATCCCGCTAGTCCTGATTTGTGTCTGGCTCGCATCTCAATGGGCATCAATGACGACCCCTCTGGCCCAGTGGCATATACTTGACAAACCAACGAGCGACATTATTAATAATTTACACAATTACACACACAAAGAGGGCCGTAATTAACGAGAACTGCAGAGAAGAAAAAACGACGAGGACTAGTGACCAAAATATAAGTCTGGTTCTGTGTGGCATTTTCTTGCTGGTCCATCTGCTTCCATCTTCCGTCTTCCCTCGTCCCCCTTGTCTTCCCTCCCCTCCCCTCCGTGCTTTGTGCATGTATCATTATTTTCATCGTCGTCATCGTCTGTATGGCAACTAGTCCAACTGCCTTGGGAGCTCGCACAGACCTGTGTGTGGAGAGAGAGGGCAAAAGCAACCCGCTCAGGGCCCTCCAGTCCCCTCCCCAATCAAAACCAAATCACACTCATTCTGATGCTGAAACTTTGTACCAGGAACATCATATGCAAGTCGTACCAACATAATCGTCCCGATAGTGTGCACTCACTCATCCACACTCGATACATGAAAAAGAAGAAAAAATCATTACATTTGGCTCATCATGCAAAAGGATCGTCGTTGCGCTGCTTGTGCATGTTGGTCAACTCCTCCAGCCGCTGTTCGATGCTCATTTGAGACATGTTGCTGCCAATCGACGGGTCGGACAGGCTGGGTACATGGCGAGGAGTATGGGCTCGAAGCGAACGCTTACTGGCATCAAGTTCAAACGGTGATCCGAGACGCTTCTGAGTGGGATCGAGCTCGGGAGGGGCCAGGCTGCACGAGGCAGATGTGCTCATCGCCGTGGCTGCCGAGAGGGCCGTGAGTGAGGGTGGCAATGGCGGAAAAGGCGGCACGCTCTCGCTAGCAGTCGAGGTGGGAGTCTGAAGAGTGGGCGGGTTGAAGAGTCCTTGGATGCGTTCGCGGCTGTTGACAGCTCCCATGGTCGCACCGCGGCTCCGAAGGCGAATCCGTCGCTGGCTGAGATCGCCATCACCGGTGAGTACAAATTCTTGTGTGGGGAGGACAGCGGCCTGAAGCTCCGACAATCTGCCCAGGTTGCTGCCGTGTGGACTGAGTTCATCTTCAAGATTGTGCTGAGCACGTCTCTTGTTCACATTCGACGACACATCAGGTTCCGGCTTGAAGGGCGAGAGCAACCGTGATCCCGTTGCGTGGATGGTGTCAAACTGATTCTGCGAAATATACCGTCTATGCTTGCTTGGGCCTCGGCTTGGGCCATTCCAGGTTGAGTAGGTGAAGGGAGATGCGAGGCGCGGAATGCTGCTGGCGGCCACGCTCAGTCTGTCTGGGTCGGTTGAGATGCCGAGACCCGAGGGCGGGGATGTTTTGATGGCGGATGCGGCCGTGCTCGAGGTCACAGGCGTGTTGAAGAAGTCATCGCCTTGCGGCGCAGTCTGGGGTGAATCGTCAGCAACCAGCTGGGCCAACGGAGCCGTTGCGCCACTGGCAACCAGTGAGATGCCCAGTTCTCGCGTCGCATAGGCCGTCGCCACTGGTGTCTCCTCAGAGGCTGCATTGGGCGCGCGTGGGGCCAGTCGTGAGGCAGGCCGTCTCACGAATTGCTCGGTGAAGGGCGAAGGGCTTCGAGACTGCCGCAGTCGCTGGTAGTGAGCGGAAATGGTGAATTTCTCCTTGCATAGCTGCTTCAGTCTCCTTCTGGTTGCCGCTTCCGAAGGCCACGCATCCCTCGAGTCGCGGTAATCTGTCTTGAGGAAGTCGTTCGGTTCTGGCGTCTTCTCCCGCGGGATCGACCTCTCCTCAAATACATTCCGGAGCTTGTACCTCCTCACAATCGGCCGAGGAATCCGACTGGCTCGAGGCCAGGTCTCCTTGGCACGCCGAGCTACTCGATGGCAGACACCGGTGGGTGGGATGCTTCCGGGCACAGTCTTGAAGGGCGTCACCGACGGGTCGGCAAGGTACATCTGGTAGACGTTGAAGAGATGGTTGTCCATTTCAATGCTCCACTGGACCTTGTCCTTGGACAAAACTGCATTGACACGCATCTTCTTACTCCTCCTCGTCGGCGTGTCTGGGATAATATTGACCTTGTGAAAGGCGAAGGGGTCGATGCCATCGATTTCTGGACTGGTCACGCTGCCATCAAACGACGTTGGTCTTGTGGCAAACGTGCCGGGCGACGAGGCGGACGAGTCCGAGTGAGAGGAGCACTCGGATTCAGACCGACGCATCTCCCATATCGATGTCGTCTCGAGCAGACAGTCCTTTGTCTGAGCCGGCGGCGTTCGCGGGACTTGCACCCGGTAGGTGGGCAGACGCAAGCGGTCCGAAGGAGATGGCTCTGTCACGCGATGGTGGAAGAGCGGACGAGAGAAATTCTGCATGGGCTCGATCGAGGGCAGTGGCTCATCAGAGTCAGAATGCGATGATAGCGAGAAGACGGGTGGAGGAGGTCGGGCACTGGATGGAGGGGCAATGTCCGACGCAAACAGTGTGGGCGGGAGGGCGGCGTTGCGGGCCTGGAAGTTGGCAAAGTTGATGCGCGGGCGGCGCGTGTGAAGCGTGTTGTGTTGTGGCGGCGGAGGCAGATTCAGCTCTGCAAATGTACGGTCTGGGGTCTTGGGGTCGCTGCCTAGGCCGACGCTCATCGGGGCGAAGTTGCGTGGCAATGTAATCGACATCTGGGTCTTGTTGGCGGCGAACAGCCGTGGAGACGAGTCAAAGGCAGACATGGTTGCTGCCTGTGTGAGGTGTGTTGCTGATCAACGCGTGTCGAGGTGGTCGCCAGTGAGCATCAATCCGCCAAGACTCGGCCCTGGGGGGAGCGGTGGCGCGTGTAGTGTGCGTCTTGTGCGTGCTCGTGCCAAATGTCCTTCAGCCCAGCATGCTGTACAATCCAAGCACACACGTGTATATGGCGCCCTGGTTGCGGGCTGCTTTGGTCCGAGGCAGTTGCTGGGTGCGGCAGCTCGCTGTCGGCCTGAGCGGAGATGACGCGCGGTCAAATCCTGCACAGAGAAGGCGCGTCCCGGTTCGACCCACTCACGTGTTGGGGGTGTGTTGTGAACAAGGGCAAGAGCAGGCGCGCTGTGGGAAGCCGCGATGTGCACGGTACGATGTGTAAGCGGCGGTGGGCGATGCGCAAGCTGGAATGTGTCACAGCTCGACTTGCTTCTTTGACGCCGGTGATGAACGTGGGACCAGGAAATTCTGGTGGCTGGGAAAAGCTGCGACAGGTGCCCAGTTGGCCCGAGTCAATCGAATCGGCAGAGACTGGCGGCGGTGATGGAAGCCGCAACTGGATCAAGTGATCAAAGCGAGCGAGACAAGAGCATCGGAATGTTTATAAGGCCATTGTTTGGGGTGTGCCTCAGAGTAGTTACGGTGGGAAGAAAGCAGTGCTCAAAGCTGACGAGAGAAGGCTTGGTCCGTGTTTCAATTGTGGGCGACAGAGTGCGAAAGGCGGAGGCGCTGGGCGGGCTCGCCGCTAACTTAACTTGTTCAAGCGAAGCTCCGACCCGCGCACACCTGGAAGTGCCTCCTGGGAATCGCGCCTTTAGGGGCAAAAATCTTCCGAACCAACGCCTGGCCTGCCCTAATAATTAACCGGCAGACGCGACAGTGCGAATAGCCATTAGTTCTTTTTGAATTATTACGGACACCAACCCACAGCCGCAAGTCAAAGGAGTGGGCATATTGCAGCTCCTTCACAGGCTCTACCCTTGATCGCTACCTTTTCCTGTCTGTGGTCTGTGCACTGTCTCATCGGGGCGGAGCAGCTCGTAGGACTGTGCTCGTACTATTGCAACTTTGTCGACTCTCTCTCTTCGGAACACGCCCACAAAGCCTGCTGCAGCAAATCAGTGGCTACTGAGTGGTGAAGCTCTGAATGTTGGCGCCTAAGCTGATCAGCTGGCGTTCGAGCAGGCGCCCTCCTGGACAGGGCCACGTTTCGACCTTCTGTGACGACCTTCGATAAGCTGCTGATTATGGATTAGTGGGTAAGCACTCCTCCTGCGCAGGAGCTGCAAACGGCTGCGAGATGCAAGCTGGTCCCCAAACGCTACGACAGACGCGTCTCCCACAAACACGAAAAAGACGCTAGACTGCTAGCGCGACATGCTAGTCCATGTTGCAGCCAACCAATCGACAAGGGTGGGCCCACCGAACCGTGCAGGTTTCACACTGGTCCTCCGCGCGATGCACACACACTGCACACACACTGGAGCATGATGGAGGATTCTGCTTTATCGGATGGGTGCTGTTCGAGGCAGAGGTCAATAATAAGATTTGGCTGGCTGACATCCATCGGAGCACCTTTGTCGAAGCTTTGGCTACCAGAACTTTCGATTGGCCTCCTTCGATTTCCTTCGATTGGCCTCCTCCGATTTGCTTCGACTGGCCTCCTCCTTTCCGATGACTACTCAACTCAGAATCGCGACCAGACGGGTGGAGCTGATATCTTGGTCAAAACAGAGTAGATCTATTTATGCCTTCCAAACAACTCCATCCCACCGGCCCCCCTCCCCTCCCGCCTTTGACTGGCCGCCTGGATGCCGCCTGTAGCCCTCCTCCCAACTGGCCACGATGCTTCTGATGGCTGCCTCGGCCACCCGCACGCCCCGGGCAACATCTTGTGGCAGGAATCCACCCGGGACATGCAGGAAGGCGACCTTGCCTTCCCTCGACTCTCGCCAGTCTGTTGGCAGCCCTTCACGCTCCTTCTGACGTTCTTCCAAGCTTCGTCTGCTCAAACTCACCATCAGGCTAAACTCGCACAGAAACCTTCCAGCGTCGCGACTCAGCCGCACCAAACTCTTTCGTGTGTTCCTCAACTGCGGTGCCATCAGGGGCCACGCAGGAAACGCACCCTCGTTGTCCACCAGCCCCATTGCTGTTTCCACCCCATCCACCTCCTTCTGCCACCGGGCCAAGACATCAGCTTCATCCCAGCCAACCTGCAGAAGGCCAGGGATTCCTTCCTTCTTCCACACGTACTCGCCCTCCTTCCATCCGTCCCGTTCGTCGACATCCTTGATCTTGTAATCGTCCCGGTGCGCGATCGTCTCTAATGTATAGTGCTCCCGCCCCGCCGCCATGCCAATATGCACAATGTAGTCTGGATCATGCTGCTGGATCAGGCTAGGGATCAGCGAGGCCGCGGTAGCATAGGCCACGCGCACTGCGGACGGATGTACAATTAGCCTGATCACATATGGCGACGGCGATGGCGATGACGATGACGATGCAGACTGCGGTCCTCTTTTGCCTGATGCCGGCTGAGGCTGCAGAATAGCGGGAAGGGACGAGGCGATCAGCCAGGATGGGTTGATGTTGAAACTCTTGAACGGCTACCATCCGATAAAATAGCCCAGTTAGCCGATTTATTTATTAGCAACCCATGTTCCTCAGGGAGGCAGCGGCATGTGTGCAGCACTTCTGCTCCACCACCTTACACCACACCGGGGGGACCTACCTCGAACCCAGTCACCAGCACCCTCACCTCTCTCGTCGGACTTGTCTCGTGATCCAAGCCTGGGGCAGTGACCTCGGCTGACAAAGCCAAATCCTCCAGAGCAACAACACCAGCGTCCCCCATGTTGGGCACAAGAGCGTTATCAACAGCTTTCTCGCTCACAGTCACACTCTGACACAGGCAGTCGCTTGCTGAGCTTCCTCGTGAACGACTGGTACATCCGCCGGATTTCGGTCTGTGTGCAGTTCGACTGAACCCAATCGGGGAAAGGGAAAGAGTTGGGTTGTAACTGCCCCGACCGGCTAATCAGAAGTGGCTGTGGCTAGCACGCCAGATCTCGCTCGTTCACAATCAATTGACTTGAGGAGTTCCTGTTCACAGCCTTGGGGAGTTGACAGCCTCGAGACTCGAGTCCTGTGCCCCTTCGGATGGCTTCCAGTCAACTTGTTGAGCCATCCATTGTGTTACTTATTGTGCCGGATGATATAGCCGCCAATCAGATGGCCCTTTCTCCATTGCGGCGTAGTGCAGACTCGAAGGGCCCTTCAATCGACGACAGCAAGCACTCGGTCTTCAGACCCTCTTATGCCTCTGACATCTCGATTACACCAGTGATGACTTACAGTGTTAAGAAAGTGGGCTCTGATGACCACAGCCTCTCGCTGTGGTTGCCCGTCTCTGCAGCAAGCACCCGTTCCGTTTGACACACTGTCATCGGGGCATTTTTTATTTGAAATACCTACGAGCAGCTAACCGACCGACTTTCGACTTTCATTGTTGACACAATAGACTTACCACAGTAGAGAAGGGCCCAAATTTTGTGTGCCTGTATAACTTAGAAATACGCCCACTTACTAACCAAAATTACAACCGAGTCAGCTGGCACCAGCAGAAAATAAGCGAGAACGTGCGCCAACAGGCAGAATAGTAATGATTGACCTTAATGTCCATCGTCCCTTCGACATCAGCTTCTTTCCAAACAGACCAGGACAGGGAGAGCAGGAGAGCAGGCCAGAATCGCTGCTTAATCCAGGGAGGGCAACTGCGAGACAGTGATTGACAAGGCAACTGCAACCAGACAAGCCTGCCAAGACCGGCGGTGACAAGTCCAGGAATCCAGACAAACATTCACTTCTTTGCCACTTTCATATATGGCCGACTGCAATATTTGTTCTCGCTCTCTCTCTTTCTCTCTCTTTGCTATCTTTCGGCTACCTACCTCACCTGCCCCTTTGTAACCAGACAAGGAAACCTCCAAGGACAGCTCTGCCGCCCCCAGTTTGCCCCCAAGCCAAATAAATATCTCCGCCACCAAGCCAGATATCTTGCCACCCAATCCACCCTAACCAATGTGGAAACTGAGGTTTGGCAATATCTCCCAGGTGGCCAGCCAACTTGTCACTATTCCCAGAGAATGAACCATGTCATCTTCCACCCAGATCAATCACCGGTCTCCTCTGAGAAGCCAAGCTCGCCTACGAGATAGTTCGACCGAGCATCCAGATTGGAGGAACTACACCTTTGTCGAGCTCTTCCTCCAGAGGCTTCCTGTGCAAACGAGAACGGTCGATATCCATCGCAACCTCAGGAAGTATGGCAATATCATTCTGATTATCATCAAAGATAGGCGCGATGGCGATCGAAGCAGCAATGCAGAGGTCCTCTTTAAGCCTCCGCCTAGCGAGGAGCTGTGGAAGACCGGTCTGTTCAAGTTTCATCTGAGCGATGGCACTACCTCAGACATCACCATCAGGCTTTCGCGGCGTCAGAAGAAAAACTTCTCGGTCGACAGCCCCGTACGGCCAGGTGTCACCTATGACCAGGAGCTTACCCTCGAGGCTCAGAGTATTGACTTTGGCGTCCTGCGCAGTCAAAGAAAGATGACCGTGATGAGATCGGTTAAGCCGATGAAATATAAAGGCACTTCTGTCGCAGCCAGCTTTACTGTTAATCTCTCCAAAATGCAGATAGAGATCAAGTTTCCTGTCTATCTTCGCTCAACCAATGGCGATAGACTTCGCGAGTATCGCTTTTGGGTGGCACTTGATGACAAATTTTCCATCTGGCAGATGCAGAACCCCAATGGCGACGTGTCATGCATCATCCATGTTACAGACCCCCCCTGGTACTCTCGGCGCCTGGAACAGCAGATTGCTGCAAGCCACGCCCTAGACAGCAACACTTGGCGTGATGATGACCTGTGGACCAGGCAAACCGACATTGTTCCTGCCAAGGCTGATTTTGCTGCCATCGACCAGACACCTGTTTCCCTTCAGAAGACGGGAAACACGATTAATATCGCCCGCTGGACGACCTTTAGAATCAACCTCTCGCAGAGTTCCTGGATAGACAAGGGATCTGTCCTCGTGCACGCCCTCAATGACTTCAACATCAAGATCGTACGAATAAACGGGTTTGATATTGAGGCACCAGAGGAGCCATACGAAGCCGCCTACTGGTCGTTGCTTCCCAGCGCTGCTGAAAGGAGGTTGAGATCAACCGACCTACTCACCCTCCCAATTCTGCCTTTTGCACTGCGCTATCAATTAGACGTTTGCATTTCGCAAGGCTGGCTAAGTGAATACGACATCACGGCTGAATTCATCCACCGGCTGAGCACCCTGCCAGAGTACAAAGCCATACAAACTCTAATTCAAGTCGACACTTTCCGAGAGCGAGTCTTCGACCCCATGACAATCTTCACTGATATCAAGTATCAAAAGCCTGTGCGGGCCAGGAGGCTCCCGCCCAACTGTGTTGAAGTTCGGCACGTTATCGTCACCGCAAGTGGAATTAAGCTCCTGACCCCTACTGTCGAGCAGTCCAACCGAATCTTTAGACTCTACCGCTCTTCAGCAGCCTATTTCCTCAGAGTCAGGTTCGAGGATGACGAATATCGTGGCCAATCCAAGCTGTACTCGTCCAGCAACAACAAGATGGATCTTATTTTCCGGAGGGTGAAAAGAGCCATGACCCATGGCATATCTATTGCAGGAAGACATTACGAATTCCTTGCCTGGGGGAACTCCCAGCTGCGAGAGCACAGTTGTTATTTCTTTTCCAAGGCCGACAATGGCATCACGGCCGATAAGATCCGGGAAGAGATGGGCGTTTTCGACCAGGAGAAGATCGTGGCCAAAAGAGCCGCACGCATGGGCCAGTGTTTCTCCACCACCTCGCCCATTCCAGTGAAAATCCCTCCAATATCGCGATCAGACTGTATTCTAGACATCACAAGCGGCAAGTATACTTTCAGCGATGGTGTCGGCAAGATTTCTCAACAAATGGCTTTCCTCATTCAAACCCATCTTAGGATCACGGGCCCAGTTCCATGTTGCTTCCAATTCCGTCTCGGCGGATGCAAAGGAGTCTTGACTGTCGATCCCACACTGCGCGGCTTGGACATTAAGGTGCGCAACAGTCAGTTCAAATTTGATAGCACCTCAAAGGAGCTTGAGATCATCAGATGGAGTCAGTTCTGGCAGCCGTACTTGAATCGACAACTGATCACCGTCCTGTCCAATCTTGGCGTACCTGATCGTGTCTTCCTGGACATGCAAAAGTCAATGATACAAGCTCTGGATGTGGCTTTGAAAGATGATGGGGCAGCTTTGAAGGCACTCCGTGACAATGTTGATCCTAATGGGATGACGCTGAAACTTTGCGACCTGGTTTCCCACGGCTTTCGTCAAACTCATGAGCCCTTTGTCATGTCTGTTCTCAACCTCTGGCGTGCTTGGTCGTTAAAGTATATCAAGGAAAAGGCCAAGATTCGCATGCCTCAAGGCTGCTTCGTCCTCGGTGTCGTTGATGAGACTGGGAGTTTGCGTGGCCATTTCGACGACCTGCAGGTGCCTGACTCAGCCTCTCGAAAGGAGAAGGAGAAGGGTCTTCCAGAGGTTTTCGTCAAGTTTACTGACCCGCAGACAAACGTGGAAACAATCGTGGAAGGGGTCTGCATCATAGCGCGAAACCCATCGCTCCACCGCGGAGACGTTCGCGTTGTCAAGGCGATCAACGTTCCAGCATTGCACCATCTCTGTGATGTGGTTGTGATGCCCAACAATGGCGACCGCGACTTGCCTAGCATGTGCTCAGGGGGCGATCTTGACGGTGACGACTACATTGTATGCTGGGATAAGCGTCTGATTCCTCCAGTCTGGAATGCAGAACCCTTTCATTACAATGCGCCACCACCGAAAATAGCGAATGGAGACATCACGGTTGAGGATATCATTGATTTCTTCATTGACTATCTCCGAAACGATAGACTTGGTCGCATTGCACACGCTCACCTGGCAGCCGCAGACTTTTATGACGACGGGGTCCAAAATGCAAACTGTCTGGAGCTGGTTCATCTGCATTCACAGGCAGTCGACTACCCCAAAACCGGTGTGCCGGCTGAGCTGCCTCGCCGACTGGAGCGCAGAGATTGGCCTCACTTCATGGAGAAGAAGTCGGGCAGATACGTTTCGAAGAAGGTGGTTGGCCAGTTGTATGATGCGGCCAAGCGAGAAAACGCAAACCTCAAGACCGAGCGTCGCTTTGACTCAAGAATCATCGATGCATTGAAGCCGTCGCTCCAGATGAAGCAAGATGCTTCTCTGATCAAGTACGATTACGATGTAGCAATGCGACAGATCATGGCTCGATTCAAGATCCGCACTGAATTTGAGGTCTGGAGCACGTTCGTGCTGCACCACAGCAAGGCTTCGCAAGACTACAAGTTTCACGAAGAAATCGGGCAGATCTCAAGGGCACTCAAGGAGCAGTTTTACGATGCCATTGTGACCCTCTGTGGCGGCAATACGTTTCAGGATCTTGCCGAGTTTGCGGTGGCTGCGTATCAGGTTACAGCCGAGGCCTTCTTAGCTGCGACAGAGACAAGATCGGCTGTGGCGACCGAGGAGAATCTGCCGCTGATTAGCTTCCCCTGGGTGCTCAGTGATACTTTGATCAAGATTGCTTCGGCATCAGGGAACCCAGGTATTGGTCCAGCAGTCGCTGGGGCTCAAAGGACTCCCCACCAAGCACAGCCTGAAACAAACCTCATGGACCAAGAGATCATTGTTCCAGACCCGGCCAAGTCAGATGCCCCCGTGAGAGTCCTTACAAGCGGGGAGATGACTGCCAGGAAGCCACCAACCGCGCCACCACTGTCGTTGCGGCCGTCGCCAAACCCAGCTTTGGGTAAGCCAAAAAGCAATGCTGGTGACCCGTTCATGACCTTGAACCCATTCAAGGGCATCCAGACCACGGAGTCACGAGGGAAAGCGAAGCCCCATGCCACGAACATGGCGCCCGTACATGCCACGAAACCAGCACCGGTGCACAGGAGACAGGATATATCTGACAACACAGGGTCTGGGAGCAGCGATATCAGCAGCTCGTTAATGCAGGCCTCGCACGACTCGCTCAGTGAGACGTCCAAAGTTGATAGCCTCACAAGCGGCATCGGTGGAGGGGAGGATGACTATTGGCAGCTTGAGAACAAGGCTGGCAGCGAACATCAAACCGCTGCAGAGGTAGAGGCAGCGTCCCTGGCAAAGTCACACATTCACAGGATGGCAGGCAACGATGGGATGATGAAGGATCCGGCTGAGATGACGGCGGAAGAGCTGGCTGCTCTTGGGCTTGAAGATGACGATGACGACTTGTGAGCAAGAGGGCAAGAATTGAGGCTTCCTCGGCATCAAGACTGATGTCCATTTCCTGGCTGGGATTGGATGCTGCTAGAGCTGCAAGGCCGGTTCAAGGGTGCACGAGGCTATTCATCAAAGAGCATGGGCAAACAGCACCAATCAAGGTGTGTTGAGGTGACGTGGATCTGGTTGGCAAAGCCGGAGCCCTAGCAGCAACCGCAGGACGATTAACGATTCACGACTGGAGGATGGTTTGCATATGATACCCAAAAGGCAGATTTCACACAAAAAGACCTCGATAGCTTTTGACAGTGACGATTCGAAAACGGGTTTTGAAACTCTGGCTCTTCTTTTGGCTCTTTCTTAGTACGCTCGTCATCATGCTTGCTGTTATTGGCCTCAGCTATCATATGAACGACTAGCGCCAGTCTGTTCGAGATGTGAAGAATGCATGCTGGTGGCAGCATCACTCGCTCTTAACCACTTGGGCCGTTTTCACCGGCACACCCCAGGCTATGAATATCAATCCCATATGCCGACCGCGACCGCGACCACCAGACAAAAAGAAACAGGCAATTTAGATATGGGTGTCGTATGGCGTCGGGGCCAGGCTCTCGACCTCTTCGATCTTAACCTGGTGGGCTGCTCTCGGTCCCACGGGCAGACGCTTCAGCTGGACGGTGGTGCCGGTGGCCTTGGCCTCTTTCCTCTTCTCAGCATTCGTCTTGACTCTTCGCAAAAACTCTTCTCGCGACCGTGAGTGTGAGATGTGCTCGACTCGGACGTTGACTCTCTATAATTATCTCCTTGTCAGCTGGAGCCCAACGCACTTTCCACTTTGGGGGGGGGGGGGGGCCGAGTCGCCGAGGGCTGTGGCTCTTGCGAGGAATGGGTTTTTGTGGGCGCTATTCTCACCTTCTCCAAGTATCTGTTGCCAACCTGCTTGTACAGGATGATGCCCACAGCGCTCTTGGTGACGTTGTACACGACACCAGTCTTGCCGTGGTAGACCTTGTATGCCATACCCTTTTGCTGGGCGCCGTTGTTCTTGATGTCGACGATGTCACCCACTCGGTAGGTCTTCAGGAATGTACCGAGGGGGATCAGACCCTTTTGGCGGAAGTTGCGCGAGAACCTATAGAGGGATGCTGTTAGTCATGCTGCCGCCGCGGTTGTTGCTGGACGAAGGGGGAAGGGTGGTGGCCTACGCATAGCGCGTTCCCGATCGGAGACCGCGTGAATGACCCATCTTATCGGTATTCGATCGATGAGGGTCGAGGACTGAGGGAAAGGCGGACAGGCGATCAAGATGGCGAGAAGTAGGTTGAGGGTTCCAACTTTGGTGCACAATCGCTGGCCTGGTCTTGGCACACTCACACTTGATTCTTGTGTGCGCGGTCTGGGCGCCAAGACTTTGACAATCCTTGGCGCTGCCATTTCGCACTTTTCGCTTGGCTCTCAGTGCGCCAACTTTGGACCCTACTCATTCCCTCGACAGCACACGACAAATTACAGCGACCTTGATTGCGCCCATCTAGCCGCAGTCATGGCCCCTCGCTCATACTCCAAGACCTACAAGGTCCCTCGTCGACGTAAGACAAGAAGATGTCCCCTGGCAGTTGCCATTGAGATTGGCCGGTTATGCTAACATTGTGTGCACAGCATTCGAGTCGGCTCGTCTGTATGTTTAGCCCCTAGGCCACTGAGCAGCAGCGTGTCTCTGCTTCATGTCTACGGCATCTCCTCTGACTCGATCACAGCGATTCCGAATTGAAGACCGTTGGCGAATATGGCCTCCGCAACAAGCGCGAGGTGTGGCGAGTGCAGCTCACTCTGTCCAAGATTCGACGTGCTGCTCGGTATGCAGGCCCAGGCTGACCTCGAAAAGAGAAGCGATGGGGAATATGAATCAACAGGCTGACAATTCGACAGTCAACTGCTCACTCTGGATGAGAAGGACCCCAAGCGTCTGTTCGAAGGCAACGCCCTGATTCGCCGTCTTGTCCGTGTCGGTGTGCTCGACGAGTCCCGCATGAAGCTCGATTACGTGCTGGCCCTCCGCATCGAGGATTTCTTGGAGCGCCGTCTGCAGACTTGTGTGTACAAGCTGGGCTTGGCCAAGTCCATCCACCACGCTCGTGTTCTGATTAAGCAGCGCCACATCCGCGTGGGCAAGCAGATTGTCAATGTTCCCAGCTTCATTGTGCGACTTGACAGCCAGAAGCACATCGACTTTGCCCTGACCAGTCCCTTCGGCGGCGGGCGACCTGGCCGTGTCCGGAGAAAGAAGGCCAAGGCTGCCGAGTCCAAGGAGGACGGTGACGACGAGGCTGGCGAGGACGAGGAGTAAATATGGTGGACCACGAGGCAGATGTGGCAGACGTCGGTCTCACATTCACATGCATGAATCCCCTCGACAGTTTGGTCGATGCAGACTGGCGTCGTGTATGTATTCAAACAAGGAACAGCCACGATCAAAGGCCACAAAAAGCGCCTTATGCCACGCCACGCCAAACAGCAATCAAGATTATCTCTGTGTCGCAATTTTTCCATGTCGTTACTTCTGTTGTAGTCATTTCATCACTTTGCGGCCGTTGAGCTACGATGCTTGTCCTATGCCCAGCAGTCCATTCATCACCGTCTCCTGTGCAGCATACCACTTGCCTTTTTCGCCGATGTAGTCCCTCCCACCCTCGGCTCTGATCCTCCTGGCCTCGGTGGCCTGCGCGGTGACCTCGTTGCGCCGTCTCTCCAGCATGTCCAAGTCACGCTCGGCCTTCTTACACTCCCTGTCCTTGGCCGGCATCTGGCGCTGGAGCCGTTCAATCTCGCGATCGAGCTCGGCATTCTGGGCGCGGGACTCTTTCAGCGCAGCCTCTGTGTCTGCGAGGCTCATATTCAGCCTCTGGTCATCATCG
This sequence comes from Chaetothyriales sp. CBS 134920, assembly GCA_003693665.1. Taxonomy (NCBI): domain Eukaryota; kingdom Fungi; phylum Ascomycota; class Eurotiomycetes; order Chaetothyriales; family Domatiomycetaceae; genus Domatiomyces; species Domatiomyces catenatus. The sequence goes on along the minus strand of QQSL01000029.1, from coordinate 111,678 downwards.
CCACCCCCATCGCGCCCGCTCGAGCCAGCAGCACCACCACCACCACCACCACCCAAGGCCATTCTCTTCTCGGCAACCTGCTGCTTCAGCGCATCAACCTCAGCCTGCAGCGCATCAATCTCCCTGGGCAGGGTCTCGAGCGTGTGCATGCCGGCCTTGACCTGGTCGTAGCGCTGGGCCACCGCTCTTGCGACTTGCTCCATTTCCACCACCAGCTGCGCATTCGCCTCCTTCCTGGCCTTGAGCTCCTGCTTCATGCCCGCCAGCTTCTCCTCCATGGCGGCATTGTCGGCTGCACTCACGACCACGGGTGGATCGCCCACGATGCTGCGCACATACTTCTCCTTGCTGACCTGTTCGAGGTAGGAGAAGCGCAACTTTGAAAACAATTCGCGGTAGTGGTTGAGGTCGAGCGCGAGCGACGACGGGCTGAGGAGAGAGGAAGAGGGGTCATCGGGCCGGTCTGGACTGGCAGCGGTGTTGACTTTTTGCGGACCGGGCTGGTCTCGTTCCTTTCCTTGTTGCTGCCCCTGTTGTTGCTGCTGCTGCTGCCGCTGCTGCTGTTGTGCTTCAAGGATTGGCTCAGAGAGATTGACGATGGAGAGCGGGTGCAGGGAGTGTTGCTCTCGTATCGATACGAGAAGGGCCTCGGCTTCTGCAGCAGGGGTGGCGGCCATTCCGACGTGTGCTAGCGCACGCGCGTGAGTGGATGTGTGTGTCTTTTTGACTGCGTGTACATGTACACGTATGTTCTTCTTGGGTGGTTGTTTATGTTTTGCCTTAACGATGCAACGCTAATTAAGACAGGTTAAGTCAAAAAAAAAAGTTAGTGCCGAGGCTAATTAGTAAGAAATCAGTCATAGAGATACGAAATACGAGGTCTGTCAATTCAGGATCGATCACTCCACCTACCGACACCCTTTGTTCCTTCTTGATATTACGTGGATGCTCATTTTGCTATACTCTTTCCAGAAGAACAAAAGCCTGTCCGTTTTTGAACCAAAGGGAACAGCCGGACGCGGAAGGCATCTCCTTCCCCCGCCCGCCTGCCTTGCGGGTAGCGGTTTATGAATTAATACCGTACCGGTAATGTGAAAGGGTCAAGCGAGGAATTTAACTACAATGCTATGCCCAAAGCAGTTTAATGTTGATCTCGTCAGCAACAACCAGCCAAGACTTTTGAGATTTTTTTTCTCATCACAACAAGTATAAACACATCGATTTCACTTGGGGAAAATAAAATAAAATTTTTTTTTAAAAAAATAGACGTTCTCGATACTCTCTCATAGGTGGATCTGGTGAATCGCATGTTGGGAACGTGGCGACAGGGGAGAGAGGGTTCCAACCCCTGCTATCGAAATTCAGTCTCGGAGTTGCCGCAGGTCCATGGTGGGCTGAGTTAATTCTGACGGGGGGGCTAGGAGCAAAGCGTCATGGGAAACAAAGGCATCAGTATTGGACTACACTAGAAAAGGCCTGCTAAGCCTGCTACTAACGGGAGTACGTTGGGCCGTCGGCTGCCACGTTTGGATTCTGGCCTGTTAGTGGAGCGGAAGACGGACAGGAGGGGGCGGTTACTTGAACCTCGGCAGCGGCGATAGACAGTGTATATACGCAGTAAAGTGTAAGTTACGAGGTTCCTTCCCAACGGCCAAAACTTTAATTTGACAGACCCTTTTTTTTGCCATTTTTGGGTGACGACGTCACAATTTTTCGTGTCTCAATAACGACCGACGACCGACGCCGATTTGTGAAGGGAAAACAGGACAAACACCGAACCGCTGGATGAGCGAATTTCTCGACTCTTTTTCTCTCTCTTCTCTCTTTTTTTTTTGAATAATATACTAGAGTAGTCTCGGTTCCATAGTTTGACACTAATCGCCTCTTCTCAACGACCGTCTTCTAATCCTGGCTCCATTGCCATCCATCTCACTTGGGTGATTGCCATCTGTGATTACCATCCACCGCACTCTGTGATTACCATCCATCGCACTCTGTTCAACACACCCAGCCAAGAGCTCAGTCGACATGGCTGAAAAGGAAGCTGCCGCCTCCGCGCCAGAGTCGGACCCGGCGCCAAAAAGCTTCTCATTATTTCGACTGATTGTTGATCAAGCCCGTGTCAACGACGAGATCCTTCACCACACATACGCCGGCTCTGGCACCGAGTCTGACCCCTATGTTGTCACCTTTCTGCCCGCCGACAGGGACCCGGGCAACCCTTTCTCATGGCCGAGGTCATTACGCTGGTTCATGACAGCGATTGTCGCCCTCGAAACACTGTCAGTCGCGTTTGCCTCGTCAGCCTTCAGCGGCACATTGCGCGAACTGTTGTACGGATTCCACGTCTCGCTTGAGCTGCTCACCGCCGGCATCTCGCTCTTTGTGCTGGGCTTTGCCGTCGGACCTTTGTTCTGGGCTCCCCTGTCTGAGATCTTCGGGCGGCAAATCATCTTTTTCATCACCTTTGGCATCTTTACGCTCTTCAACGCCGTCGGTGCGGGCGCCAACAATATCGCCTCGCTGCTTGCCTTCCGATTCCTTGCTGGAGCCTTTGGATCGTCTCCGTTGACAAACGGCGGTGGCGTTATTGCCGACATTTTCCCTGCCAATGAGCGTGGTTTGGCCATGGCCCTGTTGGCTTTGGCTCCGAGCATGGGGCCTTGCTTTGGCCCCGCCGTCGCTGGGTTCTTGGGCGAGAACGAAGGCTGGAGGTGGGTCATGGGCCTGCTGGCCATCTTCTCCGGTGTGCTGTGGATTGGTGGCTCTCTCTTTGTGCCGGAAACGTATGCTCCTGTCATCCTTCGAAAGCGAGCGGCCAAACTGTCGCAGATGACGGGCAAGGTGTACATGACCAAAACAGACATCGAGAAGGGCCCGATCAAGCTGATCTCGGTCATGAAGACAGCACTGGTCAGACCGTGGATCCTGCTGTTCATGGAGCCCATTGTGCTCATCCTGTCCATCTATCTGGCTATCATCTATGGCACTCTCTACCTCCTCTTCGGTGCCTTCCCCATCGTCTTCCAGCAACACCGTGGCTGGTCGGAAGGCGTTGGTGGACTGGCCTTCTGCGGGGTGGCTGTTGGCATGCTCATGGCTGTTGTTTACGCTGGCTTCTCCAACAAGCAGTACGTGAAAACGGCGATCAAGGCAGGAGGCATTGCTCCGGCCGAGGCACGTCTCCCGCCCTCTATGCTGGCTGCAGTCGCGATCCCGGTAGGAATGTTCTGGTTTGCGTGGACAGCACTGCCGCCTGTGCATTGGATTGTGCCCATTATCGCTGGTGTACCCTTCGGCTTCGGGCTCTGTCTGATTTTCCTGGTTGTCACCAACTACCTGATTGACGCATACACCATCTTCGCGGCCTCGGTTTTGGCTGCCAACACAGTGCTGCGGTCTCTCTTTGGCGCTGCCTTTCCCCTGTTCACCCACGACATGTACAACAGCCTGGGAGTGCACTGGGCTTCGTCTGTACCGGCATTCCTGGCCCTGGCCTGCCTCCCGGCTCCCTTCATCTTCTACAAGTACGGGGCACAGATTCGGGCGCGCTGTGTGTACGCGTCCGCATCCGAGGCTGCCATGAATGAGCTCCGAGCTCGCGTTGCTGCTCCTGGCCCAGGAGCTGCCGTCGCTGCCACTGGGAGCTCGGAATCCCGAGCGTCGGAAGAGGAGGAGAAGGAAGAGGCCATCACTCGCTATGATTCCATCAAGACGGGGCTGCGGGCGCGAACACGGACGAACAGCGACCCTCGAGTCCAGGCCCTCACACGCGTTGCCACTGCGGGAAGTCTGGCCGAGGCTGCACAGTACGAGGCGTCGCCATTCGATGTCGATCGCGACAATACTCTCGACACCTTCACCGGCTTGGACGTCAGTCTCACGAGGACGAGGTCGAGAGCGACGCGGGCGGAGTGACGGCTCGTTGTTGGGTCCCTTTTTTTCCCTTGATTGTATAAATATAACTTTACTCGCATTGATAGAGGGGAGGCATGGTGTTGTTGGGCAGAAGAGAGGAATGAGGATACCATAATATGGCAATCTAATACAATACAGTAATTTAACACGCCAATCAGCACCCGAATCCAGCTCCGGTTTGCGGCGACACGGTAACTCTAGACCGCCACTACTCGTATATAGCTACCCCTTTCTCCCACCAGAGTATCTAAGATCACTGTGGGCGAACGTGGTCATTGGCGTAGAGCGAGAGCGGGTAATCTCAAGTGCGAGGAAAGGCGGGGGGTATTTTGGGTATTTGTGCCGTCTCGTTCACAATGGTTGTGGATGACGGAGCCAAGAAAACACCGCTCGTTTCGCTCATCGCAGGAGGAGCGGCGGGCGGCGTGGAATGCACCATCACCTACCCGTTTGAATTCGCCAAAACACGGGTCCAGCTGCGCGACGACGGGGCGGGAACAGGCAAACCACCAACAGCAGCAACAACAACACGCAACCCGTTCGCGGTCATTTCAAAGGTGATCAAGGACGAAGGCCCCCGAGCACTGTACAAGGGCTGTGAGACGCTCATCGTGGGCACGATTGCCAAGGATGCCATCCGCTTCATCTCCTTTGACACGATCAAGGAGAGGTTCAAGGACCCGGAGACGGGCACGCTGTCGCCGCTGCGGAACCTCGGCGCCGGCATCTCGTCCGGCATTGTGTCCAGCACCTTGGCGGTGACGCCGTCTGAGCGGATCAAGACAGCGCTGATCGATGACGCCCGCCGCGAGAAACGGTTCAAGGGCGCGTGGGATGCCACCCGGCAGCTGGTGCGGGAGCACGGCCTGGCCGATTTGTATCGCGGCTATGTGACGACGACGATGAAGCAGGCGTCTACGACGGCCGTCAGGCTGGGCACGTACAATATATGTGAGTGTGAGATGGTGTGAGAGAGAAAGAGAGCGAGAGAGAGAGAGGGCCAGCAAGGAATGACTAACAGTCAACAGTAAAAGACTGGGAGCGAGTGCGCAACATCGCACAGACAACACCGGTCACATTCGCCAACGGAGCGGTAGCCGGGGTTGTTGTGGTCTTTGCAACCCAACCGTTTGACACCCTCAAGACACGGGCCCAGAGTGTGCAGGGCGCACGCGTCATCGAGGCCTTTAACAGTGTCATTACCGACTATGGATTCAGGGGCTTGTGGAGGGGCAGCACCATGAGGCTCGGGCGCACAGTACTGGCCGGCGGTATCCTGTTCACATCATATGAGTGGATCGCCAGTCTGATCACGCCTATTCTTCAACCCCAGCCATTGTAGACAAGGCAGACCAGGAAAGAAACAGAGAGAGCACATGCCTAAGGCAGAAAGGAGCAGGGTCCTTTTGAGCGGAGCCGCATGGAGAAGCAGAAGGTGGCGACAGTTACAGACTACAGACAGCCCAGGCCAGACACACAGACTACAGACAGCCCAGGCCAGACACACAGACTACAGACAGCCCACATAGGCCAGCCTAGGCGGATGTGCCATCCAGGGCTTGGTTTGGGCTGCCATGCTGTTGTGGGGGTCCAATACCCATCTGAGTAGTCCAGTTTCATGTTGGTATTAAGTTAACCTTTTCTCTCTTTTTTGATGACGAGGACCAGGCATGTCTCGAGTCGGTGGCCCAACCTGAGCCACAACTTTCCCTTCTGATCGCTTTGCCTTAATTCCGCCGCCTCGGCGTTTGCGAAACATTGATTACCAAGCCAGACAACAGTGGGGCTCGTCGTTTCTGGTAACGTGAGGAGATGCGAACCCAAGATTGTTCGTGGCAACAGGGGTCTAACCGTTTTGATCGGGGCTCCTCATCGTTGACTAAGCTGCATTCGGCAACGCTGACGAGTCTGACGACTTGCACTTTAGCCCAACGCTTGCCGCATCAAGCATTGCACTTGCCTACAATTGGTAGTTGGCTCATGCCCAAGCATTTTAGCGCACCGGAATTTGCCAGCTTGTGGAACGGCTTGCCCTACACTTGTCGTACCTGGCCGTTGTCCTCTCTTGCAGCTGGAATGCTATGGATGTCAGCTGCAGAGGGCCATCGATCTTACGTGTATTAGTAATGGCCATTCGCCAGCCCTCCTCGCCCGAGACACACATAAACGGGCGACGGCTTACTGGCCGCCGTTGAGTAAATGCTTGTGGTGCACATGTATTTGACACACCCTCTGACTTGCCGCCTTTCTGTTCTTTCCGTGTACTGCAGATTTAAGGCCAAGGGAGAGGACATTTACCGACATTGCAGCAGCCATCTCACTCGCTCGCTCTTCTCTCCCGCTCCTTCCCCCGTATGCAAGACCAAGTAGGGCTGCACCTCGGCCAATCTCATTGACGTGGCCATTGAGATCAATTCTGATCTTGGGTCGTCGCAGTCAGCCCCAATGGAACTCGGGCCGCGGATATTAATTAAGGCAAAGACCTTTGCCTGGCCACGCTCCTGCAAAAGCACAATACGAGCTGTTCCTGCTCCTTCTGATTGGTGGGCCAGTGTCCCGGGTCTGAATCTAGGTTTGTGATAAGGTTTAGCGCCAGGTGATCTGCTCCTTCCGAGAATGGATAACTCACCCGTCGATCAACGTCAACGACCACTACTGTGTACTATCTTTACTCTAAATCATGTACTCTAAGGGGATCCATAGGCGGCGATAGGGTCGAGAACCCCCCGCCGCCAATGGTGCAACACATTGCCGAGCCTCTGCCGGCTGACAACCAAGGTTGGGCCATAACATCCATGCCACCCCATTGACGCAGGCGCGGCTGTAGCTGGCTCGTTCCTTCCATAAGCTGACCACTGCCGCCCCGCGAGATCGACACCTATGCATCCAGGAACGCAGGCATGGCTCTCTCTCACACCACCGCCGCCGCTGCCACCACCGCTGCTGCTGCTGCTGCTGCTGCCGCCGCCGCTGTAGCTCCAGCTGACGGTGCGGTGACGCCGCCCAGACACAATGAATCTCCCAACAGTGCCGATGCAGTGTCGGCCCGACGCCTCAAGAAACGAGAGATCGACCGCCGATGCCAGCGACAGGCCCGCGAGCGAACAAAGTCCCGCATTGCCTATCTCGAAGGCCTGGTCGAGAGCCTCAGGCAGAGTGATGGCGATGATCGAAGTGTCGCCCTGCTGAAACGCATCGACGACACAGAGAAGGAGCGAGATGCTCTGGCCCAGGCGCTGCGAGATGTTCAGAAGGCCATCAGCGGCTATCGACCCGTCGATGGCAAGGTGGAGCCGGGCGACAACAGCCCGCTGCTCAAGTACATCCAGCAGGCGCCGCCCGATACGCCGCCGCCGCCGCCACACCGTTATGCCATCACCAGCACACCCTACAGCCACCCAGGGAACATGTCGTCGGCCATGACAGCACCACAGGCCATGCCTATGCCCACGACTACCCCTCCTATACCCACCGGCAGCCTTGCTACGAATGCCGCCCGTCTTCCTGCACGCGCCCCTGCTCTCCCTGTGAGTGCCAGCCACATAGCCCCGACAGGCGCCGTCCTTGGCTCGAGTCCTGAGAGTGCTGTTGCTGCCCCTTGCCAAAATACCTGTGACTGCTGTTGGGATGACCCGGAGAAGCCAGCGAGTCCGGCAGCTTATAGCCACTGGCAGTACTCATGCAATACCCTGCTGGGTGTGGTTCAGAGCCCGGGCGCCAGCACCACACCGGAAAATGATCTGCTGGCCGAAGATATACCTGTCCGCGTTGTCTTGGAAGGCTGGGATGCTGTTGAACAACAGGTTGGCCTGCCCATGTCTTGGGATGCTCTTCGGAAGATTGACAAGCGCATCTTTGACGGTTGCACCCAGGTCACTAGACTTGCTGTTCTGGTGATAATGCATATTCTTCTCCGATACCACAGTGATCCCTCCCCGGAGCGATACGCCAAAATCCCTTCCTGGTACCTTGCACGGCCCTCGACCCAATCCCTCCAACACTCTTACGCTGTCAACTACATCCCCTGGCCTGGCATGCGCGAACGCTTTGTCTTTTTCCAGCACTCATATTGTAGCAATTTCTTTTGGAAGCTCATGCCGAGCAATGTCTCGGTCAATTGGCCGTACGACTTGAGAGACTGCTTCATTCAGCGCTGGGATTCCGGCACCTTTGAGATCTCACCTCTCTTCCGCGAATGTATTACTAATATCAACAATTGGCAGCTCGGCCTTGAGGTGTTTGAACGATATCCCGAGCTCCGAGCAGACGTCCCATGTTCGACCCTCTCTCTCAGGTCTGTCTCCAACATAGTACAGTTGCAGTTGGCCAACTGGGACGGCGTCCACCAAGACCGTGTAAAGAAGGCGCAGCAACAGCTACTGCATGACAGAAGACAGCCAGTCGTCACAACCACTGCCATTTCCAGCAGTTCGTGGGACATGCACGCCAGCCCATATTCCTTGCCAATTCGCGATCAGCCCTCGGTAGCAGCGCCTTGGGTCGCATCTTCTGCTTGGGTTGTCTGACGCAGCCATGTCGGCAAGCTCGAATGCTTTCTTTACTCGTCCATCTCGAAAGCTTTGCACTCGCAGTCCATCTCGAAAGCTTTGCACTCGCAGTCCATCTCGAAAGCTTTGCACTCGCAGTCCATCTCGAAAGCTTTGCACTCGCAGTCCATCTCGAAAGCTTTGCACTCGCAGTCCATCTCGAAAGCTTTGCACTCGCAGTCCATCTCGAAAGCTTTGCACTCACACTCCGTCTCGACGCCTTTCTTTGCACTCAATCTCAAAAGCCTTTCTTTTCACTTGTTAATCTCTACCAAGGATTGGGTCAATAACCCGCGGCCGGACACGCTCCGCGCTCGAGGAAGAAGGCCATGCAGAGTTACAAACCGGTTCGAGGTGGTAAGGCCCAGGCTACTCGCCTCGATTTACTCTCAGCCATTCCTTGGAAGGCCAATTATTTCACGCCAGCTCACTGTTCTCATAATACGCCCGCAAACGATTTCTTTGCCAGCTTTTGCAACTCCAGACCGATGACCATGATTTTACCAGCTCTGTCAGTGTTTGTTCGCTTTACGGTTGCCAGCCCTGTTATTATGTGGAAAAGGATGGGGACACAAATAGAGAAATGGAGCCAGGGTAGAAGGAACAAAATAGATAGATTTCAGACTATCTAGAATTTGATCCTATCGAATGATTACAACCGTGCAGTCAGTAGGACGCGATTGACCGTGTCGTTGATGCCGCAGAATGTCAGTGTATTACTAATTAAGACTCTGGATGGAAAGTGCGATGTAGTTAAGACTGTGCTATGGACGGAAAGTGCGATGTAGTTAAGACTATGCTATGGACGGAAAGTGCGATGTAGTCAAGACTGACGGAAAGTGCGATGTAGTTAAGACTATGCTATGGACGGAAAGTGCGATGTAGTTAAGACTATGCTATGGACGGAAAGTGCGATGTAGTCAAGACTGACGGAAAGTGCGATGTAGTTAAGACTATGCTATGGACGGAAAGTGCGATGTAGTTAAGACTATGCTATGGACGGAAAGTGCGATGTAGTCAAGACTGACGGAAAGTGCGATGTAGTCAAGACTGACGGAAAGTGCGATGTAGTCAAGACTGACGGAAAGTGCAATGTAGTCAAGACTGACGGAAGTGCAATGTAGTCAAGACTGACGGAAAGTGCAATGTAGTCAAGACTGACGGAAAGTGCGATGGTAGAGATGGAAAGTCGTACTCGTATAAATTACAGTCCCAACTTACCAATAAGTGGAGCCGGGCACGGGTATCGGATTATTAACTGTTTCGTGTCGATCGGCATCCGACATCAGATCAACATCAGACCAACATCAACAGCGGTCTCTGCGTCTGCTCTGCGTCTGACCGGCCCCAGTACTTCAGAGTGCCAACAGCCGCAGCTCGTTGCTGCCGATCGCCAAGATGAGTGGCTTCTCAGGGATGATGAAAGGCGGCTGGCACCCCAAAGGCAAGGAGGGCGGAAGAGAGTCGTGGCGAGGCGACTTCAAGGGCATCAGCCAGGTGGTGTGTCTGCCTCTCTCCTCCTTCTTCCTCTCTGACTGACACGCCTTCCAGGCTGGCTGGGTGGGCAAGGCCAGGGGCGCCGAGGAGGCTGGGCCTGCTGCTCACATCTCCCGCCCGCTGACAACTCTAAAAGACCCAGCATCGTTTGGTCCGCCGCCCAAGAACATCAACTACCACGGCCCGGCTGCACTGCCAACCGAGATCACTCCTACCAGGGTCGGCCTGGGCGCACCGCTGTCACAGGAAGAGATCGAAGCGGCCAACGCCCAGGCACGACCCGCGCCGGTACAGGCACAAGAATATGAGGAAGAAGGCAAAAGGGCTGGGCCGGCTCTGCCGTATCGCAGTGACCGGACTGGCCTGTCGACAAGCAACTTGCCTCCGCCGCCAGTCCACCCGGCCATTTCTCATTCTAAGCCTGGCCTTCCGCCGCGTCTGCCCGCGCGCCAGAACTCGACCGGCCTCGGGTCTCCTCCGCCACCCGCATACGACACCGTGGTATCTCAGCCGAGTCAGCCAGCCCAGTCCGATGCCGCTAACGGCATCCTGAACGCCTCTGCAATCAATCGCCTTGGCAACGCCGGCGTCTCTGTGCCCGCGCTGGGCATTGGCAAGACTGCCACGCCCTCCAACGGACCGTCTAATCCTGGTACACGCGAGCCCTCTCGTTCCTGCCAGCCTGGGTCGGCGCCGGCCGGAGCAGCAAGCACCTTCTCCGAACTATCTAGTCGCTTCGCAGCCAGGAATAACAGCTCCTCGGCCATAACCACGGCAGAGCAAACCGCGCCCCAGGCTGAAGAACGGCCGAATGCAACACCGACGTGGCAGCAATCACAAGGTGCTCTCCGCACAGCCAGCAATTTCCGCAAGGACCCCTCGTCCATCTCGATGGCCGATGCTAGGGAGGCCGCTCAAACCACCAGCTCGGCGGCCCGCGCTGCCAATACGTTTCGCGAAAAGCATGCGGATACTTTTGCAGCCGCAGGCCGGCGGGCCAATGCGTTTGACCAGAAGTACAAGGTAAAGTCACGCTTCGAGAGCTTCCTCGACAAGCACGCCCCGCTCGAGGACCAACAACAGCAACAGCAACAGCAACGGCAGCAGCAGCAGCAGCAGCAGCAGCAACACCAACAGCAGCCGCCGCAACAAAGTCCCCCCATGCAGCCAAGCCCAAGTCCGGAAATTGCAGCCTCGATATCAAGAAAGCCGCCGCCGCCGCCGCCTCCGAAGAAGCCGACCAGTCTGGTAGGCTCAGGAGTGGCGGCGCCGCCGGTGCCGATAAGCACGAAGCCGACGTTTTGACTTGTTTACGTTTTACGCTTGCTTGTTTTTGGGGTTACTGGCCGCTGCTGCTGCTACTCGGAAAGACGTGAATGACTTGTTTTGCGCATACTCTCTCTTGCATGTTTGATACGACTCTGGGTAATGACACAAGAACAAAATACAGACGACGCTCTTTTTGTTATGTCAAGTTCAAGAGGGAAAGGAGCGAGGGGATTACCTTGTGTTCTTTGTCATCTCAAGTTCAAGGCGGAAGGGAGCAAAGACCTCTGTTCTTTTTCATCTCAAGTTCAAGGCGGAAAGGAGCAAAGACCTCTGTTCTTTTTCATCTCAAGTTCAAGGCGGAAAGGAGCAAAGACCTCTGTTCTTTTTCATCTCAAGTTCAAGGCGGAAAGGAGCAAAGACCTCTGTTCTTTTTCATCTCAAGTTCAAGGCGGAAAGGAGCAAAGACCTCTGTTCTTTTTCATCTCAAGTTCAAGGCGGAAAGGAGCAAAGACCTCTGTTCTTTTTCATCTCAAGTTCAAGGCGGAAGGGAGCAAAGGCCTTCTCTGTTCTTTTTCTCTCCTCTTCTGCATATTCACTCGGAAAATGGGACAGACAGATATTCACTCGGTTGTGGAAAGATATCTGATCCTTGTTGGAAATATATTACCCGTGATTATTTCCAAACGATATCAAAAAAGATGAATTACTTGGTTCTGCAGGGCTAGGTAGGTGTTGTCCTTTCTGTGTCTATCATCAATCAATCAGCCCTTTTTGCTCATATATATTTTTGCAACTCCCAGGATTCGGCCCATCACATCCATCCAATCATGTATCATGTACGCCTGCGCGCACCCATTCCTTCTCCGAGGGAGGGAAGACGAGGGGGGCGGAGGCTAAATGCCTTGTTCTTCGTACAGGGTTTGCAGGTTTGGCCTTTTTGAAAAAAAAAAGGGGGGGGGGAAAAAAAAAAA
>QQSL01000029.1:0-99466 GCA_003693665.1 Chaetothyriales sp. CBS 134920 | reverse complement strand
GGGGGGGGGGGGGGGGGGGGCGGAAAGAAGAAAGGAAAAAACAAGACGAAAAGGGGCCATTGGTGGTGGTGGTGGTCGTCTGCTTTCATTCATCATTGACCCGGGTCCGAGTTCCGTTGCAGACTGTTTCTGATCACAGTCACGGCGGGGGCTCCGGTCATGCTGACGCCGCGAGCGATCCGCACCTCGCGGATACTGGCTGTCTCGCTGGCCGCCGAGTTGATCGACATGTTGTCGCCAATCTCGACGGGCTCCGTTTGCCGGCTGGTCACTTCCTGCAGCAGCGGCGACGTCTGCGATGGCGACGAGGGCGACGACAATGCCGACTGTGGTGGTGGCAGGAGTAGGTTGTGGTGGTGGGTTTTGTTATTATTATTGTTGTTGTTGTCAGCCGCGGCATCGGCATCGGCGTCGGCATCGTCTGGGTGGTCGAAAGGTGATTCCTCTTCGTCCACTGGACTGATCAGCGGAGACGCGGCTGCATCTTGGAACGGGTCGTGGGTCGACGACGACGACGATGACGATGATGGCCTCAGTGTCTGCGCTTGCCGCTGGCTGTGTTGGTCTGTGTCGGTAGTGGTGGTGGTGGTGGTGGCGGCGGCGGCGAGTCCAGTCGCGGCTGCAGCTGCAGCTGCATGGCCGCCGTATGGTGGAGGCGCAGTCGCGGTCGCAGCCGATGACGGCCGGGGTGAGACCAGGGCCATGTCGGTCAGTGGTTGTTCAGCTGGAGAGATGCTGTCTCGGTAGGGTGGGGCCACCTCTCCGTCCACGCTGTGACTGGCGTGATGATGGCTTGCTGGAGATTGTTGCTGCACCTGCTGCATTTGTTGTTGTTGCTGCTGCTGCTGCTGTTGCTGTAGGATACCAGACAGCATGCTATCGCTATCCTCCGTCATCATGCTGTTCGAACTCGAGTATCTCCCGCCCGTGAGCAACTCCTCGCCAAAGGAGAAGACACGCAGATGCCGAGACCATTTCTTCTGCTCCTTGGCCTTTTCCCCCCGAACGCCCGGCAGTGAGGCCGCTTCCCGGATTCTGCGCCGTTTGCGGACGAAGCGGACTATCAGCACAAGCAGCAGTAATCCAACCACCACCACCGGCACGGCGATTGCTGCCTTGAGCCCGGAACTGCACGAGACACTGTCACACTTGTCACCGTGGTTTGCCGCAGACGACGAGGCCGAGGGGGCGGCATCACCCGTGCTTGATGTCGCACTGATTGCTGTGTCTGTACCTGTTGGCGTCGTGGGGGTGACAGTGCCGAAGAGGGTTGTGCGTGTGCGTGACTCGGAGCCGATGGTCGAAGTTGCAAACGTCGTTGCCGTCGAGGATAACGAAGCATCTGATGCGGTTGTTGATGGCTGTTCTGACAGTGAAGAAGCAAGAGTGTCGGATGTCGCCGTGTCTGTTTCTGTTTCTGTTTCGCTGCCGGTGCTCGCCACTGTCGCTGCTGTTGCTGTCACTGTCGTCGCCGATGCAGTTTCTGTTGCTTCTGTTGTCGTTGCCGCTGCAGTAGTCTGTGACTGTTCTTGTGTCTCACTGGCCAGGGACGAGTCCTCTGAAGCCTGCGAGGCCGCAGCAGCACTGGCAAAGGACTGCACGAGTGAGCTGAAAGCCGACGGGTTCGGCCCCCCAGCAATGGTTATGCCGGTGAAGCCCTCTGTTGCTGGATCACTCATTGTGGTGTCCTCGATATATTGACTTTGCCCCCTCTTTTCTCAGCAGTCTATTCCAGTTGCAACAAACAGTATAATAATAACAAGAATGACAAGAATGACAACGGCGCTTTTCGAAGGGTCCAGGCTCATGGGTTTAGATACAAAAGATGGGTAGGCAGCAGTAGATTGCTTCTTCTCCCCCCTCTCCCCTCTAGGCCTCCCAGAAATCAAGAAGCAGGGAAGGAGAGAAGAAATGACAACGAAGGGAGAGGAAAAAAAGACTGAGAATATTGGTCACAAACTTTCCCTCTTTTTGTCTCCTCTCGCAGAACGAGTATGCACAAGAAAAGTAAACAGGTAAGGTTACAGTATGGACAGACAGAGAGAGGTCCTCTCGTTGCCTTGCAAGAATATCCCCGTATATTACCACAAAACCGATACCAAAAGTGGCTGTTTTAGAGTGTGTGACTTTAGGATTAGGCGCTAACTTAAGCTGGACTCTTTTTTAAACTTCTTCCAAGCCCCCGTAAGTTGCGTAAATTACGGTTGCAATACACGCTGGAGCCCCGCTAGATTACATATTATAACTTGAAGACACCCATCTCTTCTTTGTTTCTTTTTCTTATTCCAGTTTAACATTGTAGCAAGTCTCATACTCGACTGACAGAAAAACAGAAGCATCTTCCCCCCCGCGCCCCCTTTTTTTTTGACAACACATACCTGAGGTGTGAAACATGAGGCTGCTGTATGATAGAGGGGCAGAGGAGTGGTGGCGCTAGTGAAATTTACCATGTATAATTACGTATGCAAACAAACCGTCCCGTACTTTTTCGGATCTTCCCTGCCACCAGCACCGCCGCCGCCGCCGCCGCACGCACTGCACGCACCGCACGCACCGCACCAGGCTTCCCAGCCGGACCTCCGGTTAGTTTCAAGGTGGCAGGGGATCTTTTTTTTTTCTTTTTTTAAAATTCATCTGGAGGCAGACGACATCATCATCATCATTGATTCTAGTTAACTTATGGGGTAGGCACATGAAACTTGTTAACAAAAAAAAACCAACTCTTGACTCACCGCAAGTTATTCTGTCTCGTCCGTCGGGACGATTATCTTCCGCTCATCTTCTTTTCTCTGTTGTGAAACCACAGATTGATCAATAACCCAGACAACCAAACCCGATCAACCGCCCGACTGACCAACCAACCAAGCCAGAAAACCAAGAAAAACCAAGGAAAAATAAGAAGAAAAACCAAGAAACCAACCTCCCCTCCCCCCTCCCCCTGGAATAATTACCGTAGACTATCTTAGTGGCCCTCCCTCCTGTACATCACCTTCCGAACACGAAGACTGCCGACTATGCAGGTGTGCCGATTTTTGCTGTGCGACAAAAACAAAAAAAAAATATGCATGTAGATGTATGTGCACGTACACGTATATCCATACAAGGACAGGACTCCTCGGAACAACACTGTTTACATGGGTAATGTTCAGCCGTCGGACCGAGCTAGGCTGGATTCGGAAGTAGGGGAAACTGAAAAATGGGGGAGAGAATGTGCGAATGTGCAAATGCGGCGACCAGTAGGAGTGGGAGAGCAGCAATGGTAATTATACACTACTACTCCGTAGGATCTGATGTGCAGGAGTTGTCTGCAAGGTATTTTCCAGCAGCGAGGGAGGGGGGTAGGCCGGTAGTAACTTCCCGATCTGAGGGTTAGCACGATATTACCAAGATCCAACAATCCTTCTCCTTCTATTGATTATAGCTGCTGACTACTAGCGTCGTTTTAATACTACTCACTTCTACGTCGTTTTAATACTACTCACTTCTAGCATCGTTTTAATACTCACTTCTAGCATCGTTTTAATACTCACTTCTAGCATCGTTTTAATACTACTCACTTCTAGCATCGTTCTAAAACGCCCCATGGCCACTCTCCCACCATCGGCCCTCAGGATCCTCCCACCGGCCAAGCCAGGCCCGATTCCACCGCCGCCAACCCTGTCCTCTGACCCCTCGCACCAGGCTGACAGGCAGTGGCTCGAACAGCCAGACGCCGCACCTGGCCGTGTCTTCAGTCAACATGGGGGCAGTGAAGACGAGGAAGATCAAGGTATAGACGAGGTTGCCAACCTGCCGCAGGACGACAGGGAAAGAGCGAGATCCGATGGCGCGCGTGGCGTAGCCCTGGATGAGGATGCCAATGCCCTGTGCGAGGAAGAAGAGGAACGTCTTGGACAGCGGGCGGGTGGAGCCAGGAACAGGAGGAAAGGAGGTGTATGAGCCGAGGCCGTGGATGGCACCAGACAGGCAGAATGCGCTCAGAACCTGAATCGTCCTGGTCGTCGTCGATGCCGGGTCCAGCCGGTACCGCTTGATGATGTAGGCCGACGGGTGCAGGATGCCGAACCGGAGGAGTGAGTGCCAGAACGCACCCCAGAAGCCGGAAATGCCCTTGGAGAAGACAGACGGCAGAAGCGGGCCGAAGAATGGCTCGTATACGGATGGGGTGAGAAGAGGGGTGTGCGTGAGGCGCAGGAGGAACGGGTATGGGATGAGAGAGGGCAGGATGATGGTGAAGAAAATGGGACTTAGTTGGAAGAGGAAGCTCAGGGCCGCGTACACCGACAGGATGGTGATGCCGAGTCGCGCAAGCATAAAGACAAAGGGATTGGTGCCGTAGATGGCCGAGGACGGCGGATCGTGGAAGGAGATGGTCCCGGAGAAGAACTCATCGTCCGAGTGCAGCGCTTTCATCACATCGATGGCGAGGTAGCAGCATACCAGGTTGAAGAGGGCCTGCCTTTGGATTTGCGCGAGCGACCGTCTTGGATTGCCTCCATCTTCATCAAGGTTTGGAAAGGATGAGGAACGAAAGTTCCAGTTCAGGCCGCGGAAGGTTGTGACAAGGTCCAGGGTCCACTCGAGACGGTGTGATAGATCGTCTGGATACGATTGCCATTGCAGCTGATAGGGTTCGTCCTTTCTTCTTCCAGGTATATCCCTCCCCGGTCGCCGTTTCACTTTATGACGCGGCCTTGGAAGGGCTGTTGCTTTGGCGTCAATGCCTGTTGAGACCGCAGCGGTCGATGAACTTGACCTTGTTCTTGTTGATCCATTAGCTGACCCGTTCGCAGATCCTTTCACGCCGTCACGTCCGTCCTCCTGCTCCTGCTCCTGCTCCCCTTCCCTCTCCTGTTCCTCCTTCCTGTCGCTCAACGGGCGCGCTTCCAGCCGTATGAAGTCAGTTTCAAAGTCGCTGAAGACGAGCAGGCAGAAGGAAAGGATAGACAGCCAGCTGAAGAAGAATCCTAACCCATACCCGCCCACCAGGCCGAGCATACGACAAACTCGCACAATGTAGAAACTGTGCGCCAGAATGGCAAGCAGGGCGAGCCAGCGCAGCACCGAGCCATAGAGTCGAGGCAGACGAGGAACAAACATCAACGCAAGAACTAAGTACAAGACTGGCAAACAGTCCCATGGCCAGAGCAAGGGACGGTGCTGTCCTGCTGCCAGTCCGGCCTCATATCTCTTGAAACGGTCGGCCTGCGCTCCATGATAGACGGCGCTGGCATTGCCATAGCAAAAAGCTTTCTGCCACGAATCAGATGCAAACAACTGTCGTGCCCGTTCCAGGGTCGTAAGGGCCGTCTGACCCACCGCTGCCGTCACCGTTGCTGGTGCCGCCGCCGCTACCGCTGTGTACGACATGACTGACCCCCCTCCCCTTGTGCCAAGTCGCGCGTTGGTTAGGAATTAAATTATCCAGGGCCTGGACGTATCCTGTCGCAATTGTGACGGAGGAATGAGAGTCAACATCATACGCCGAAAAACCAGAAGGATCCCAAACATATGAAAGTAACCTCCTTGTCCAGCAGGGCAGGAGGTTGACGTTATGGCACAGACAAACCAGTCAAACTTGCCAAGTCGAGGCAGTGCTTCCTTTGGCGAAGATGACCGCCGCTTCGGATATAACATCTTTATCCCCGCACAGGAAATCATCACGTGCATCACAAATCTTACTAGTCGAAATTAGGCAAGCATCACGTGCATCACCCAAACCTCCCCGGACCCGACCAAGCAAAGGTTGGGGGTTCGGCGGTTCATCATCTACAGTACTCTCAAATGATGACAGTGATGGGGTTACCTCGGAGACCTTGGGTCTATAACACACATTGTTTCAACCTGCTCTCTTCCTTGTGCTAAACCGCCTTTCTAGCTGACCTCCACAGCCATGGACAGCGACAGTAAAGTCGACAATGACCACAGCGACAGTAAAGTCGACAGTGACCACAGGCCATACCAGCTCCATCTCCTCGTCATCGGCGCTGGTCTTGCCGGCCTTTCGGCGGCAATCACGGCAAGTCTGGAGGGCCACCGAGTCACCGTACTTGAGAAGGTCTCCCAGCTGCAGGAGGTGGGCGCCGGCCTTCAAGTCACGCCAAATGCCACTCGCCTTTTCCAGCGCTGGGGTATCCTTGATCGCTTGCGCAAATACGCGGCCGCGCCGTCGTGTCTGACCGTGCGCCGGTTCGATGGCAGCGTCGTGCTCGCGCAGGAGCACAGCTTCCAAGAGAAGATGCAGGACCGGTACGACGTGCCGTTTTGGGACCTCCACCGTGCCGATTTGCAGACTCTTCTTGTCCGGCGCGCCACAGAGCTTGGGGTTGACATCCGGCTGCAGTCCGAAGTTGTCGATATCGACTTCTCCACTGCCACAGCGACGCTCAGCGGGGGGCAGTCGGTGCGTGGCGACGTCCTTCTCGCAGCAGACGGCTTGTGGTCGCGCAGCAGGTCGCTCTTCATGCGCAGGACCATCCTCCCCAGCCCGACCGGTGATCTTGCCTGGCGCATCATCCTCAATCTCAAGGATCTCAAAGACGCCGAGCTTGTCGAGTGGGTGTCGAAGCCGACGGTCAATTTCTGGATCGGCCCGAACTCCCACGCGGTCGGCTACTCGGTCAGGGCTGGCGAGCAGTTCAATCTTGTCCTGCTCTCGCCCGATGACCTCGCCAACGACTCGAGCAGGGTTGAGGGCAACCTCGTGGAGATGAAGAAGCTGTTTGAAAACTGGGATCCACTGTAAAGCAAAGCACTGCCCACTTCTGCACAGCCCGAGAGGCTGACCAAAGGAGCCTGATGAAGTTCCTCAACTGCGTCCAGAGTGTGGACAAGTGGAAGCTGCTGCACTGTAAGCCTCGGTCCCGGATCCTCTCCCTGACTCTGATCGAATCTGCAGGCAACACGCTTGAGCACTGGAGCAATGATCAGGGCAACTTTGTCATGGCGTGAGTTATAATGGACAGACAAGCCAAATCTGCTCTGCTGACACAGAACCGCACCCCAGAGGTGATGCCTGCCATCCCATGCTCCCTTACCTCGCCCAAGGTGCCAACTCCTCGCTCGAGGACGGCGCAGTTCTGGGTAGACTCCTCGGCCACGTTAGACACCGCTCTGACATTCGCCGCGTCGTTAAGCTCTATGAGGCCGTGCGCAAGGAGAGGAACGACGCAATGGCGCTTGAGGCCTTCAAGCAGGTCCGTACTCGTCCTGGATCTCTCTAACGGTGCGCATGGCAATGGCACTGCCACTGACACACACTATCACAGCGCGAGGCCTTCCACATGCCCGACGGGGTAGAACAACGTCAGCGTGATGCTGTCTTTGCTGCCGCCATGGTCACCGGGCCGACACCCAACTTCACCAGCCGCTGGTAGGTGCAGACGCAGTCTGTTTTGCCAGGCTATTGAAAAGGGGTGATGCTGATTATCTCCCACATGATAGGACATGCCCAACTGTTCAGCCCTGGATATTCGGCTATGATGCCTACGCCGAGGCCGATCGAGCATTTGCCGCCGCAAAGCTATAATCTGCAGCGTGTAGCTGATATAAAAACCAAACCCTAGACCCTTTCTAGCCCAACTCTGCCGATTCTCTCATATTTCTTGACCACTCTCTCCTGGCCCCTTTTTACTCCGATTCTCTCATATTTCTTGACCACTCTCCTGGCCCCTTTTTACTCCAATTCTCCCATATAGCCAATGGCCCGCACCCGCTAGAAGGTTCATAAATGCTCAGCTTCAAGTTCTTGATACCCGTCCACCCGAGGCGGTTACCATTCACGCGCCTTGTATCTCATCCTCTGCAGACCTCTAACACTCTGGGCCTCTTCTTGGGCGAAGCGAGGCTCTCCGCGTAGCTGTTATTATCTCATTCTTCTCATCAGCACCAGAAGCCGTTTTGCTGAGATGTTCTGCCAACAGGTCAGCCGACAAACATATATATATTGGAATACCTGAATCTTGCACGATTCCCCATCTTTTTGAGGGATTCAGGGTTCCAGGTCTAACAGCCTGTAGTTTTCTCGATCCGCATGAGTGATTCTCTCAGACTGTGCTTCAGCGAACACTGCGCTTCGATCTTGGTCAGAGAGGTAACAAGACTACATATCACTCACCAGATATTGCCACATTCTACGCCATGGCAACGAATGATATGCAGATGGCACCAGCAACGACCCGTCTTGCTCAAGCTTTGCCTTTTTCCCATTGGCAGTTACCTGGGTAGAGGGGCAGAGTCTGTTGAGTTACCTGGGTAGAGGGGCAGAGTCTGTTGAGTTACCTGGGTAGAGGGGGCAGAGTCGTCGGTGTGGGTGTGCTGAGTGCCTTTTCCCCATTGGCAGTTACCTGGATAGAGGGGCAGTGTCGTTGGTGTGGGTGTGATGAGTAAGCGCTTAGTCAGGCAACTCCTCCTCACCGCAATGGGAAGGTTTGTCGAGATACTCGTACATTTCATGCCACGGACCTCCTAACCACGGCCGAATTCCCGAATTCACTCATTTGCTGGACCCTTTCTCTTCATTCACCGGTGCTTCAATTCACCATGGACACCGAGACGCCAGCCTCGGACTCGGCTCTTTCCGAGCTCAACTCGGAGGAAGTCGAGTCTGTCGGCGTCGCCCAACGCAGTCGCAGTCGCTCGCAGTCGATCATGTCGGCGTCATCAGACTTGTCATCGACCGCGGCCTCTCCCCGGACGCTGGGCGTGCCTCCTGCCAAACGCCGCAAGACGGGCGCGGCCACGTACGACCCGGCGACGCCGCTGTCCGAGGTGACCGGACCGCCGCCTCGGTCGCCCACGGGCAGCATCTCCAGCGACACGTCCGGCTCGGTGCCAAACTCGCCGTCGTTTGCCCATCTGGGAACCACCCACCCGCTCTTTGTTGCCCACGCGGCCGCGTCGGCCAATCCCGAGAACCCGGACTCGGCCGACTATATGCAGGTCACGCGTTGTCTGTGGGAGGACTGCGGCCAGCCGGAGCAGGGCAACATGGACAATCTGGTGCAGCACATTAAAAGCGTGCATGTCGTGCCGCGCCAGAAGAAGTACTTTTGCCAGTGGCAGGGCTGCACGCGCAAGGGCCAGCCACACACCTCTGCCTATGCACTCAACGCGCACATGCGCAGCCACACCAAGGAGAAGCCGTTTTTCTGCACCCTGCCCGAGTGCGACCGCAGCTTCACGCGGTCGGATGCGCTGGCCAAGCACATGAGAACCGTCCACGAGACTGAGGCCCTGCGCCCCAGCGACCCTGTGCCACGCGGCCACGCTGGCACCATCTCGAGCGGCAAGGAGGCTGGAAGCAGCGGCATCAAGCGCATCAAGCTCATCATGGGCGGAGCAGGAACAGCAGCAGGCGCACCCAGCGGATCCACCGGCAGTGCTGGCGCCGCCGCCGCCGCTGCTGCTGCCCCTACCGCTGCTCCTACCAACGGCGAAAAGCGATCCAGCTTACTCGGCGACTTGCCACCCCTACCAACGCGCCAGACAGTGCAGCAGCTGGGGCTCGACCTCTCCTCAACCGACGTGCACATGCACGGCACCACAGACGCAGATGAGGAATCGCCCCTGCCAGACGAGCTCGCGGACGCGGTCGACATGGACCTGGTCCCCTTCCAGCTGCCAACCACAGCCGAGTACTGGCCCGGCGCCGTATGGGAGGACATGGACGAGTACGAGCGCGGCCTGCCACCGTCGCAGCTCTTTGAACTCCTCCGCCGCCAAATCTACTGGGCCCAGGGCGAGGGCCGCCGGCTGACCGAGGAGCTGGCCCGCCTGCGCTCCACGGCCGAGGACGTCCAAGGCAACCAGCTGACTAGGGACGGCAGCAGCAGCGGCGGCGGCGGCGACGAAAAAACAAGCGATGCCAACCGCGCCTTTGAGTGGCACCAGACCGAGCTGCTCCTCGACGCCCTGCTTGCCGCCAGCGTCAACAAGACCAAGGAGGCCGTCCTCGGTGGTGCCAGTGCGCCTGCGAATGAGATTAGCAGCAATCGTAGTAACAACGACCCTGCTGCAGTTACTGCCCCTACTACTGATGAAGCCGGTGGTGGTGGTGATGGAGATGGCTACAACAATCGGATTGACGACAACAACATCAACAACAATAACGGTATCGACATGGATATCGTCGATGATGATGACGACAACGATGATAATGATGACTACTACTCCACCCACCACCACCACAACCATCACAAACACTCTAATCTCAACAACCCCTGGTCCGAGGTTGCGCGTTTGGATGGCCTGGTCAAGGCTACTCTGCTCAAGGCCAGCAACAACAACAACAACAACAATAACGACAGCAGTAACATCGAGGACAAGGACAAGGACAAGCAGAATGAGAATGAGAACAACACGTAGACAGACTATCGTCATGGGGTCGATCTTGCAAAGCGACGCAAGGGGGCAAAGTCAAAAACAATCGGCCAATGTGCGCCTGAAAATGTAACTTTTTAATACATCGGATGAAAAAGTGACTTATAACTGCGATTGCGATAGTGAATGGTCTTTTTTTTTGGGTGTAGCCAGTCTTCCACGACTACCTGTAATTTTCCAATGGAGATTCGTTTCCAACTGTAAACGAATATAAATTCATTGCGAGAGAAAGAGATTTTCGTCGCCAAAAGCCACGAGTGCTATCCCTTGGCTCAACCCAGTTCCAATCAATCGATCCTCTCAAGAGTCGATTTCGATTGGCACTCGGAAGCCCCAAAGGGAGACTTCAGAACCGGCCGTTGACGATTGTAGTAGTGAATGAAATAACGTGCTGGATCATGTTGCTGCTTCCATCCAAATTGCTCGAGTTAGTCGTATCGTCATTCACTGGGCATTCCCGTGCATATTCCTGTCCAACTGCTATCTTTTCAAAATGTGATTTCCACCAAGCTGCTCGCAAATAAACTCAAAAATGCACCCTCTCTTGTATGTAGGAGAAGCCTGGCCATGGGGCCATCAACTCCAATGATTGCTGTCATCATGACAGCGCTGCCTCAACACTATTCCCCCACTCATTGCCTCCGACTTTGTCCAACTGTTTCAGTTTCTCCAGTCAGTCATCACTGGTCAGGGTCGGCACCGAGGCAGATGACAATGTTCCTCAGTCGCGAGATCTCTGCAGCCATCTCCTCAAGCATGTCGGCCTTCCGCTGCCTCGACTTACGAGCGGCCGCCGTGTTCTTCTTCCGCTTTGCCGTCTCCTTGTCGTCATTTTCCTGAATGGTGATCTCAGGCAGCGACTTGCGGTGTTTCGCAGCCGTGCCAGAGGCCTTGTGCACACCCACGCTGTCCGAGTGTTTCCGGGTGTGGACAATGGCGGGATAGGGAGCAGGCGGACGACCAGGGCTGGACTTTTGGCGCACCATGGGTGATGTTGAAGTCGATGCTGCAGGCTTAGGAGAATGAGTACAAGATGGCGGGTCGAGCGAGGCATAAGATGCGGGTTTATGCAGACTGTCAGACTCAAAGTTGCCAAATTGGTCTGGGAAGAGAGAAGGCATGGGATCGTCCAGGTCCAGAGTGCTGTCAAGCCCTTCCAAAGGAGAGGTATGGAGGCCACTAGATCCCAGTATGGGAGAGTCAGCCATGCTTGACTCTGGGCTGTGGGTGCTGGGGAAGTCGGTCACAGCAGTATTTGGTGAGACCAAGGAATCCCCGTGCAAGTCGAGCGGAGAGACTGTGTCGGTCTCAAGGGGGTAGTTGTCGAAAGTCATGCTCAGTTCCTCCTCGGCAGCGAGGGCGCTGCCACCCCCGGGGAGGAACATGTTATCAAAGGTATGCATTGCGATCTCTGTAAACGAGTTTAGCAGGCAACCAGACTTGGTCATGGGACTATGTGTACCTATAGTGGGTATATGGCGAGCCACACGATGAGGAGCGTTTGCCTCGGTGAAAGCCGGATCAGACGGCTGGTTTGCAAGATGTTGGTGACGAACGATTTGATTGAAATGTGCTTGATGTGCCGAAAGGGCCAAAGTCCGGTGGGGAGTTGTAGACGGTGAAGAATGACGCCCTATAACAGATGCTGTCGTGTTCAACGAGGAGTGCCTCGAGTGGTGGAAGCCGCTAGGGGCTGTGGTCGAAGTCGCCGGCCCGGGCGAGAAGCTGTACCCTTGTGGATGGGTCAGGGTCCTTGGGTCGACGAGCTGAAAGTCCTGATGAAAGGCGCGCTGCTGTTGTGCTGCGTGAGCAGGAGACGAGGAGGTGGAAGAAGTCCATGTCTGCTGGTTGTCCGTTTTGAACGACGGGGAAGTCGTTGCTTGAATGCTTGGGGGGGGAGTGGCTTCTAGGGGAGCTGGCAACGGTGGCGAGGAGCAGGAAACTATCTTGACAGTCGACGAGGTACTACCGTGGCAGGACAGAGCTGAGAGCTAAAGGGACTCCATAGCCGGATGGAGTGGTCTTGCTGCTGATTGACGGTTGCTTTGGGCTTTGGGAGGGAGAAGGAAAAATTTCAGGCAGCAGGCACAATTAATAAAAAAGAAGGTGCAGCCCACAGTCTGGACGTTGCGCTGATTGGTGAATCAGGTTGTGAGTCAGAATTGTGGATAGACCCCCACACGGCAGGCACACTAACGCCCAGATGAAATTAACTGATCAATAGCAGTTCCTGCTTCCATTCACACTATAACCGCAGTAACTCGATGCGGATCGCGCGCCAATTTCGCGACACCGACTTCTCGAGCGTACATTCCATTCTGATGACCAAACCACAGTTTGTCAGCTTGGCCAATGAGGCATCGACCTGGCCAGGCCGAGCAAAAGTTCCAGCAAGAAACTTTGGCAGACTTTGGTTAATGTTCTGCAGTCCGCATGAGGGTGACGTGCTTCCAGTATTCATCCAATCATGGGCCCATTGGCTGCTTACTGCCGACCTCGTCTTTGCTCTTTCGCTTGACTTCTAATTACTCCGAATGTGCCCACAATCCGTAAGTAGTTAGAGCGAAGGTCGAGAGGCACGTGATCATACATGCCAAGATCTTCATCATCATGAACTGCCCTGGCAGAGTATTCACTCGCTCGTTCGTTGGATCGTTTGTTGCAACGGTCCAGAGCCCGAGGCAGTGCAACTCGTGAGAGCCAGACACAACTGGAATGCTCTGCCTCGCTTCGGACGCCTCAGAACTCCATCCGTGCTTCCTCTTATGGCTCTCGCGGGTTGAAGATCCCACTGATGCTCGTACATGGAGACGAAAGGATTCCACCTGGTATGCTGGCGTTGAGTGGCTGAGCAGCAGTGCCTACTGTTTGACAACAAGAGCTATTGACTCAGTGGGCTAGAGAACTTGTTCAGTCTGTGCGCGCAGAAACGAGGAAAAACGCCTTGGGCGAAGAATCTAGACCGCATTCGCCCTCTCTCAGTCGCTGCCACCGTGGCTTCTTTTCTTCTGGCTAGCTGGCCTCGACACGACCGACAGATACACCCCTGCAAGATGCCATCATAGGCACGTGTCAGCATCTGATCATTCAACATCGATCTGCTATGCTGCTCGTATCCCTCATGATCGTCGACTGTAGGAACTTACCGAAGCCAGGGCCAGGCCAAAAGATCCTATATTTGTTTTAGATTTCATTTTTGTGAGCCCGCAGCGCTCGGCCGAGGACAAGGGCAAGGGTGTCTGCGCGGCCGGAGGAGGAGGACCCTTGCAAAGCGAAGAACTGTCTTTTTTCCAATGCTCAACTGCCGAGGACTCGCGAGGAGGCCTTGCGCCCTGTGTAGATGTAGTCCTGTATCTAAGTAGTAAGGTTTTGGTTCATAATATTGTTTTGTCGCATTTGATCATTTGATGTCTTCTATTGTGCGACGGCGGTGACGATGACTACACCACGCCAACGACGACGAGAATCGCGACGATATTGTGTCGGATCCTTCATTCTCTCGCACACCTGGACCAGGCTTCATTCAATTCTCCTTGCATCCAATCGGCGAAAATCATGCAGATGGATACACCTCTCTGTTGGTTAGAATAGCACATGACAGACGAAACAGGCTTCGCAGCGCCGCTTCAACATGCCTAGGTTTCTTTCCCTTGCAACCAGGGTCTATACCCCAGTTTCACCTTAACCTTGGTCGATGAAACGGGCGGAAATAGACCTGATGCTGGCCCAAAGAGGAAACAAATCCTAAGTATCCAGTTTTTTCTTGATTTGACACGGATGACAAGATGATGCAATCATGAGATGATGGAATTCATGCATATGGGTATCAAGTAACTTACATAGCTGTAGTTTACAGTCAAGGGTACAACTTCATCGTCTTAACACCTTGCTTATCATCCACTGAACACGACCCACAGTCTGGGTCTGAAGCTTCGTGCTCATCGTAGACTCGGCGATACTGGCCTCCTGATTGACCGCAGACGGCTCCTCTTCGTGCTCAAGCTGGCCTTGGGCTTCTGTTGTCAAAGGAGAGCTGGAGCTTGCACGGTTTGGGTTGTGCCTGCGCGAGTGCTCCCTGTGCGGATTTGCCATGGGATGAGGCCGAGAAACAGGCTGGTGTCTGGCTCGATGTGAGAGTGGTGGAGGGACCAGGCCGGCTTTGGCGACAGGTTGGGTTAATGACAGCGGCGCTGATAGCCGAGAGCCGTTGATATTACGCGCACCCAAACTCGCCCTGGCCTCTGCTTTGGATCCTTTACGAACTTTGAAATCTAGGATCGACTTTTTGAAGTTAAGGACGATGGGCTGACATTGCACACTGTCATCGTCGTCATCGTCGTCGTCGTCATCCCAAAAGAAACTTCTGTCTTGGTCGGGGAGAGGCGTGGCTGGAGCGGGTCGTGATGGGTGGTACCTGTCAACAGTGGCGGTGCGGGGACGGGCAAAACCAAGCTCCGGATGGGAGCTGGCAGGCGGGCTGGAACTGGAGGAAAAGTGCCTGGGCATGGACCTCTCTCCCCTTTTGGAAATTGGGCAAGAATTCGAGGCCGAGAGCGCGTTCTCGGTAGACGGTCTACAACTTGACAGGCTGGCTCCAACAACCGACTCAAGCGAGAGCGAGCGAGTGAGAGATGGCACGCGAGGGCTCTCCGTGGTGGAAGAGGTGGTCAAAGTTCGACTGCATTGGTTATTAACCAGGTCTGACGTTGTACCTTGGCTGGATAAAGACCGATGCGTATCGGCCTTGTGAGAGGCTTGAGATAGTCGACACTCGACGCGTGGGGAGAGGGCTGTGGGCTTGTAGACCAGGGGATAGTCCGGAGCTGGTGGCAACAATGACTGGCGACTAGACTTGAAAGGGTCTAAACTGTCGGGCGTATAGCGACTGTAGACTGACAGACTGTCCTGCTCGCTGATGGGATAGAGTGATTCATGATATGGCAGGGCGGGGGACAAGGGCACAAAGTCGGGGCCAAGGCTGGCTTTCTGGCAAATAGGAAGAAAACGCTTGGCCGGGTAGTCGTCGCGGGACGGTGTTGACGGCGAGACCGGGCTGAGAGGGTCACCGTTGGTTGTATGAAGGCGTGCTGGAGGCAGTCTTCTCTGAGGATGCTGGCCAGGCAGGGGAGGTAGAGGCATGCATTGGTGACGTTGGATTTCGAAATTTGACTTGGGAGGCCACACACTATACTGGGGCATGGCTCACAATGGCGGACTCAGAGGCAGTTCAAATCGAGTTGGGCTATCATAAATGGGGCTTTACCAGACTGGTAATGCCTGACCACAGGAATGGCGCCGTTGAAGAGTGCTCGACACCAGGCAGTTCATAGACGGCTTATATCTTATTAAGCATCATATTGTGTTTTGATCGTGCAGGGTTGGTTAGTTCTTACCGACAAGGGCCTGTACTGCTCATGCGTACCACATGTGACGTCGATGACCGATTGGGATAGCAAGAGAAAAAAGGTGATTGGACAGGGTGCAAGGGGGACAGAAGAAGGTTAGATAGGTGCCATGGGGGCAGCAACATGTGGAGGAAGGCAAATAGCATTCACTGACGGTGAGAAGGGTGTGTAAGGCCTTGCTCACATTGTTTTTTCAAGGCGGTCGCACGGCGTGATCAGCACGGACAATTCCAGCCAGGTGCATTGCAATCCAAGGACTTGATGCTACTCTGACCGTCCAGCAGTGTGAGGGATCCTGACGGCAGAGAACGAGTGCCATCGTCCATCGAGCTTCGGCAGAGAGGGTTCAGGCGGTTGTACCATGAAACTCGGCTCTGGCAAGGGACCGTCGATGGATTGCCGAGGGAGCAAAGCTGACACTGTGCCGACAACAGCTCTGGACACAGGAGCCAGGTGAGGGGACCACAGTGGGTTGGGTCCGAATCCAAGCTGGGCAAGGCAAAGGGCAGAATGTTGGTGAGGTTGGTTGTGACTTTTACTCCCTCTGGCCGCGGAACCGGGCCAGACAACATTCTCAAGGGCAGGCAAAGACAGCCAAAGCTAGGCGGGCACGTGGGTGGAATGTGGCAGCGGGGTCAGCAGCGGTGGAAAGACATGTCCATGAAGGACGATCGAAGTCAGCATTGCTTTTGCATTTCAGAGGAGCGTTTCAAGAGAGACCAGGAGGAGAGAGATAATTTGGATCCAAAAATAGGCGGGGCATGTGAAGGGAGAAGGAGCCACATGAGTCACAGGGACATTGGTCCTTCCTTCCATAGTGCGACCGGGAAGGCACGACCTGACTTGCATGGAAGAGCATTCCGGACCGTGCCCTGGAGGTGTAGAGGGAGGTCAGTGCATGTAGAAGAGAGAGTGGCAGTGCGAGTGGACAGGGGTACTTTAGTTGCTGTCATAGCATATTATAAGAATACCATTGACGCTCACTATTAGCTGCCATTGGTAACTTCAGTGCCTTAAGAGGACAGTGTTGGGCGATGTCGGGCGAGCAAAGAGGGCAAGCACACGAGAGGCTGCCTTCCCATTTCCCCTGGGCCGCTGCAATGGGCGGGACCAGGGTAATTACGAGGCGAAAGTTTGAAGCAGCAAATCAGTTGTCTGGCGAATGCGAACACTGACTCGCAGCAGGCAAACGCAAACAGACCCAGGAATAAGGCCATAAGACTCTGACGAGTGGCCAGCTAATTGCTTGTTGTTTTACTGTTGCTCTACTACCAACAGGCCAGCAGGAGGCAAGCAGATTTGATTGTTGGCAGCCACACCCCGGGTGGTGTATGAGCCCCACCTGCACCCAACAGCCCAACGATGGCTCCCACAACCAGAGACAGACAGCCAGACAGCCCGACAGCCAGATCGGTGACCTGATTATGTGTGTTAATTGCCTGTTGGTTGTCTACTAATAATAAGAACAGCAATATGTGGCAGTAGGCCTTCTTGCTCCACTGCCCCTTTTTACTCTTCTCGGCCTTGACGCGGTCGGGTGCCGCGACGACGCGGGCGGCCAGAGCTCCAGAGGCCCACTGAGCCGTCTCCACAGTGACAGGTGTCTGTCAGTGTCAACGCCGAAGCTGATCATGTTGGCTGGGTGGTGATCTTGTGGCGTTGCAGAAAACGGATCGGGCACGGCATTGACCAGACTCGAGCACGCGCCTAGGCTGCGGGTGAGCTCGCCCGGGCTAGGCCGCCCCCAGCTGAGCTGCGGGTCTCTAATTAATCCGACCCCCAGCAAGGGAGCAATAACGTTATAGCAACAACAGCAGGAGCGACCAACTCCAGCGGCAGCAACAGCTCCAGCTCCAGCTCCAGCAGCTCCAGCATCACCACCTCCTCTCACGTCCTCTCCATAGCGTCTGCTGGATAGCGGACTCTACGCTACTGGCGCCTCCGGCCGTGTGGCGGGCGCAGCCACTGTCACCACGGCCCAAAGCCCAGCCATCTGAATTTGGCCCACACCGTCTGTTGACCATTGGACCAGCCACACAGCGGCAGCAACAGACAGCAGCTGTGCACCTTGTACAACTGCAGACTTTCTTCGGTGCTGTCATCTGCTGTCTGTCATCCTCATTGCCACACTTTCTGCTCCAGAACCGTGTGCAACCCGCAGGCAACACCGCAACCTCTCCGCCCTCGCCGCTGCCCTCGCCGCAGCTGCACGCGCATTGTCCCAACAGCCTGTCGCCGCTGCCCTCGAACCCGCCGCGGTGTCACGCCCTCAGCTTCCCCGATTTGACGACCTTTACGAGTATTACGACCCCGAGGCCGAGACCCGACCTCAACGCCAACAGGCGCCGGCCCAGTCCACCGCCGGACCGTGGCCACGACCTCCTCCTGCCCGCTCGCCCGGTGCGACCTCGCTACGACGCACGCAGCGCCTGCACGGCTCGCCAGCTACCGCTGCTCCTGCCGCTCCCGCCCCTGCCACACCGCCGCGGCCAGCCCGCACGCAGTCGCCCAACCCCGGCGTCGTCTTCGAGCAGTCCGGCTCCACCAGTCCAGAGAGCTTCCAGAGGCTAGTTGACGACGACAGCTATTGGCCGCAAAGAACTCCACACGTCTCTCGCCGCACCCACGACGCCATCCTATTTGCGCTCGAAGCAATCAGGACTGGTCGTGGTGTGGATGCCCATCCCCTGACCTCGGACCTGACTGAGGAGAGGGCTCGGATGTCCGACCTCCTGAGGGACAATGGCCCCTCTGGCACGCCGCTCGGCCGAGCGCAGAATGGCAGCGGACAGCTGCCGCAGGAGGCTCCACGCATGCGGACGCCCCGCGACGTCATGCAACAGCGACGTCTACGAGAGGCCGAGCGACAGAGACAGCAACAGGAGCAGGACGCAAGACAGAGACAGCAACAGGAGCAGGCCGCGAGACAGAGGCAACAGCAGGAGCAGGAGCAGCAGGAGCAGCAGCCAGATCCTGCCGACCTTGAGCCGGGTCCCAGCCGGCTCGAGCCCGCCCGCTCATACAATATTGCCGGCCCTGCCGCGCCTGCCGCGCCTCTACCTGCCCGCCAGCCAGACGCCGGTTTGTTGCTGCAGCAGCAGCCGCAACAGCAGCGGCGGCAGCAGCAGCAGCAACCCGCGTTTGAACCTTCGCATACTCGTGTATCCTCAACAACGCAGAGGAATCGAACAGAGGCTTTTGAACGCCTCAACATGACAGCGACCGCACAACCTTCGGCGAAACCACCAGCAGCTTCTCAACCAGCTGGTGTTGCTGCTGGCGCTGCCTCAGCTGTGCCTCGTGTGCCCAGAGTGGAAGTGCAGCCTGGTGCGACGTACGCACGCGCTGGCTCCCGCTTTCCGCACGCCTTTGAGCGATGGGAGCAGCTCTCAGCACAATGGGAAGGCCTTACCTCTCACTGGCTCCGCCGGCTGCAGAACAATGCCAGTGAACTAGAGTCAAAGCCCCTGGAGCAGCAAATGGCTCGGCAAATAGCCGATCTGTCGGCCGCTGGAGCCAACCTGTTCCATGCAGTTGTGGAACTGCAGCGCCTGCGAGCATCGTCTGAGCGCAAATTCCAGCGCTGGTTCTTCGAGACCAGGGAGGAGCAGGAGCAGGCAGCGGAGCGCCAAGCTGAGCTCGAGAGACAGCTCCGCGCGGAGAGAGATGCGCGCATTACGGCCCAGGCAGCAGGTACCGACGCTGCCGTGCGAGCAGAAAAGGCTCGAGCCGAAGACCTGGTGCGAGAGATGCGCCGAGAGCTGCAGATCAGTAAGGAGGAGGCCAGGCGTGCGTGGGAGGAGTTGGGCCGCCGCGAGCAGGAAGAGCGCGAGCGCACCATCGCCCTGCGCAGCGGCGAGCCCACGCTCATTGGCGGAGTGCAGGTTGTGCCCATGCAGGCCATTCCGAGTCGACAGCTCACCGCTGCCACCAGCAGTAGCCAACGCCCGCCCACGCGCGATGGCTCCACGTACAGGGCTGCTCATCCAGCCCCTGGCCAAGTCGCCAGTGGCCAACAGCCGACCAACCCCAGCAGCGGCAGTGCCCGGCCAGCGTCACGCACCACCTCGACCTCTCTCGACTCACCTGGCGAAGAAGCCCGCCAATTCACCTATCAGCAGCCACACCCGGCCTCGGGCTCCTCCACCACCGACCCCTTCACTGAACCCGCACCCCAGCAACCTCACGCCGAGTTCTACCCCCAACATTCAGCTGCTGCCGCCGCCGCGGCCCGCTCCACCTCATCCCCACATCAATCTCCGCCCTCGGCCCTCGTGGCTGCCACCACCAGCCCTTCGGCAGCATCGCGCTTCTATCAGCAACCCTCGCCTCAAACAACCATTCACCAACCACTCGGCACCCTGCCCACCACCAGCCCCTCAGCTGCGACAGGTTCTCACCACGCAAGACCGTCGGCTGTCTCTGACGCCGGCCGCAGTGCCTCGGTGGCCTCTGCTGAAGAGGAATACCACATCAACCCCGACGGCAGCTACACGCTAGACTCAAGTGGCAGGCGGATCCCATACAATCAGCCTCTCTCGGAGCAATTCAGCCTGGAGAGCGAAGCCATGGGCGAAATCACGGGCCCAGAAGCAGAGGAATCCGACGAGGACTATGCCTCCGATATTGCGCGCGAGCAGGCCTACGCTCGGGAATACGCGTCGCACGCCCACCGTCCGGCGCCACTCTTCCCGGCGCAACATCAACAACAAACAGGCTCAGTGGGCACGCCCTCTACGCCAGCCCATGGCTCGGGCGCGCATGTGCCGAGCAGCCAGGCAACTAGTGCAACAAGCGCCTACCTGTCCGCTGACCAAGGCATCCCATCCAGTTCGTCCCGCCAACGTCCGATCCGCGTTGTTTCCGCCAGTGACGATCCCGAGGCCGAAGCCATAGCCGAAGTCGTAGCCGAGGCCGAAGCAGAGGCCGAAGCAGAGGCACGAGCTGAAGCGGAGCGTCAGCGTGGACGCGAACGCGAACGCGAGCACGAACCTGACTACTCTGGCGCAGGCTATGATGGTGGATGGGAAGACGTGCCGCTCTCCACCTCGCGTCACAGACACCCCACCCGTCTGAGCGACATCATCGAGGAGCAGACCAGCCGCACCAGCCCCAGCCGGGGCAGTTTTATCAGTGGCAGTGCCGCCGGCGGTGTCAGTGGGCCGCGGTAAATCTTTCTCACGCATACATCATCCACCCTTTTCCTGGTTTTTATCTATTTCTGGACAGACGCCCCGAGGCGATTGTATTATATCAAACGATCTAACGACCAGGCCGGCAGATTTGCAAAGCACGCGTACTCTCTTGGATCTGTCTGCATGAGATTTTGTATCTGCATGAATCTGTGTGGCTGGAAACAAGAAGAAAAGCAAAGACACATACATAGCACACTCAGACACGCATGGCATGGCAGACGAACAAGGACACGCCGGCACACAAGTCGTCGGAGCGTCTCGTCGATTTTTTTTTGTTTCCCTGTCCCTCCCAGGGGCATGATGATGAGATCTCATTGGAATGGACTCGATAAACGAGAGTTTGGACCGAGGCGGATAGAAAAGCCTTTGAAGACAGACACGCTTACACTGAGTGTGTTGTGGAAGCAAGAAGAAAGTAGAGAGGGAGTGATGACCGTAATCTAGGGTGGAAGATCTTGACCATTCCCCCCTTGTTACTACTAATAAATCCTTTTGTTCAACTCGGCCTCCTCTGTACAGTCTGCTCATCCTCGCCCCAACTGACTCGGCGACAGAAGCCTGGTGGTGTTCACTCTCAGTCGGGCGGGTTCCTGCTCATACTCTCTTCAGTGGTATTCTGGCTCGAGACACCAACATGCCTTGGCAAACGGGTTGAACACAGCGGCGGCAGCCTTGCCAGCGCTGTCAAGACACAGCATTGCCTCACACTCGTCCTTTGACATGGTCGCCCAGTACTCTACCACCCCTCGCCGTCCCATTGCAGCAGCGGTGGCACCAGCATGCTGAAACACGCATCCACACGTACGGCCATCTGCAGACATTACATGTCGCATGTACGAAAATGGACAGGCCCTGCCGCAGCCCACTTTCAGAACCTGGCGTGTCTGAAGGGGAATCACGTTGCTCATCCGGGCCAGACTGGCTACGTCGCGCTTCTGGCTGCCCGCAGGGATCGGTACCAGGCTGAGGGCCTCGGCCAGGCCAGGGTCCAATTGGTCAATGTTGACGATTTTGTTGCTGCTCGCCAGCGCAAATACCTGTCCTTGACGATCCATCACCCACAAGTTGATCACGTTGGGATTGTACATGTTCACCGCAATGCACAAACAGTCGGCCTCGGCCGCGGCCGTCTCATTGCTCACTTGTCCTTGCGCCGCAGCCTTTGGCACGATCTCGATCTCGGGCTCCGGTTCGGACCCAATGGCTCCGCATATCATTGAAGTGCTCGCGTTGACCGACATCGAGTCGGCAATCACACCGTTCATCTGGAAAGTCACAGTGAGCACTCCTTGCGGGATATGGATCAAGACAGAGCTTATCGTTGCTGTGTTCTCTGGCTGCACACTCAGCGACTGGTTGATCAGTTCTGGTGTGATGTTGGTATTTGGTGGAGGAAGAAAGCTTGGTCTTGGTCCATCCATCGACCTCTTTGTCGGCTCTTTCTCGTCCGAGGCCTGGCGTTTGGCACCCGCCTTTCTGGAGATTGTTCCCAGTCGAGAAATGCTCCCGTCCGGCTTGAGGCTCGCCAGCGCTCCTTCTATTTCGGCTGCTAGTTCCTTGAACGCCTCCATCTTCTGCTTGACTCGGCCAAATTGCTCCGTAGGTCTTGTTCCAAACTCACGGCCGTAGTTGCTACCGCCAGTCTCCTCTACCGCATTCCATTGTTTGGTAAGAAAGTCGTCCGATTCACAGAAGCAGACGCCCGACCAAGGCCAGTAGTAGACTCTTTCATCTTGAGATGTACATGTCATGTCTGGACACTGCTTCGAAAGCTTGGATTGATAAGCACAGAGCTGTGCCAAGGTAGGGGATATCCTTACAATGTAGTTAGACGGCTTTGTCGAACAGACACATCTTTGACTGACCGGGTCGTAGACACTGTACCGCATCCAATACCCGTCGCTGTGATGACAGAGCTTGCTTGTCATGTCATTGCAAAACTTTTCTGAGAACAAGGCCAGGTAAGGTGTGTTTGGTGGCTGAAGGACTGTTGAGACCGGAGACGCAGTCGTTGTCGATATGAGATGGAGAAAGGATAGAGCCACGAGAGCTGGTTTAGCCAACTTGGTTACCAGGACCAAAGCCATCATCTGGGAATGCAGGGCCTGGGATTACAAATAGAGAAACTAAAGGAGATCAAATCCAGGAGGGTTGCTGCTAGATAGAAGGGAGGGGGAGCAACAGGAGGGGCGCAGGAAGACAGTCAGCGAGAAGGAAAGAGCAAAAGAACACAGGCAGGGAAGGAGCTGCCCATCACACTACACAGCTTCAACTCCAAACATTTGCAACTGTACCTGGCATCTTCAAGCATAACTGATTGCCGCAAGCTAAGGCAGGGTAACCACACTCTTTTCTCACTATGGCCCTCTGGAGGTCTGAGTGCTATGAAAGACCGACAAGTTAAGCTAGAAGACCAACAAGTTAAGCTAGAAGACCAACAAGTTAAGCTAGAAGACCACCAAGTTAAGCTAGCGACCAACGAGTTAAGTTATAGTTAAGAATAAGCTTAGTTTGAACTATACTTTATCCACAGCTGTGGGGTCCTTAGGCGAAGTGTCAAAATGCTCCACTGACTGCGTTCTTGGTCACGAAGCATCCTACCCATCCCTTCAGAACGCAATTATTCCCCTCTTGGTGGTCCTACAGCATGTCAACAGAGGCTACGATACAATTGGCTCTCCAGGACATCAGAACCGGCCGTTTCTCCTCTACCCGCAAGGCTGCAGCCTTCTACTCCCTTCCCCGAAGCACGCTCCAAGATAGAATCAACGGCCGGCCCAGTCGGCAGGTTGCGCGGGCAACACAACAGACACTGTCTCCCAGACAGGAAGAGACGCTGGCCAAATGGTGTCTTGACCTAGACGCCATGGCTCATCCCCCAAACCATGCGCAAATT
Source organism: Chaetothyriales sp. CBS 134920 (assembly GCA_003693665.1). Taxonomy (NCBI): domain Eukaryota; kingdom Fungi; phylum Ascomycota; class Eurotiomycetes; order Chaetothyriales; family Domatiomycetaceae; genus Domatiomyces; species Domatiomyces catenatus. The sequence continues at coordinate 75,590 of QQSL01000029.1, read as the reverse complement.
CGCGAATTGGCCTCTCTTCTCCTCCGAATTAGCGGCGGCCCAGATACACTTGGCAAGAACTGGGTGCCGCACTTCCTTCGACGCCATCCCCACGTCAAGACGAGGCAGAGATATCCCATTGATCATAGTGGTACATAATGCCAACAGAGAGAGATAATTGACTTTTGCCGCGAGGCCTACAGTTCAGGAGTGGGATTGCTGGGAAGACGAGATATCCTCGTGTTGGCCAGCAAAATCAACACACAATGAGGCGAACGCGGGGGTAAATCTATGCGATAGGAGGCCACTGCGGGGAAACTGCCTTTCTGTAATGAGGCTGTTGGCTGCATTGAAGCCTGATTAAGTTCAATTACCAGCGCTGGCGTCTCTATAATTATAAGCATAACCTTAATTTCTGCCCAAAATGGGATCAAAATGGGATCCGCCGAGGCTGGAGCTGGCAGCGCTTGGCCAATGACGTCACCCACACACAACAAAGTGCCAAGCCGCTAATCCCGTTAGGGCCCTATACTGATCTTCCCACCTCTAATCAATCTTCCGTCCTCTGTACACACCACATCGGCCTCAAAGGCTGTAACTAAGGTGAACTAAGCTTGTGACCAAGAGCCCTGCCTCGCAATGGCCGTGCCGCGCCGGTATTGGCGGCCACCGCCGATTTGCAGCCGTCCCTCGCTAGTTCGGCCATATCCCGGTGGCTGGGTTTTGATTTTGAGGCTGTTTCATGGCCAACCACCGCCAACTAGCAGCCCAACCACCGTATCCCTTGCTTTTATTCACCCTTCACTCGCTGTCTTGAGGCCTTTCATTCACGTCTGCCATCTGTCATTCATACTCCCGCTCTCTTGGCCTTGGACCACCGACGCCCTTGACGCATTCATGCAACGGTTCGACGTGCTGCCAGAGTAATGAACCCAGAGCAGCCCCAGTTACTCTCTGTCAAAAGTACGTTGGCCTGTCATCGACCACATGGCCGTGCAATGTGACTGACCCTGGTTTAGCAACGAAACCGCAGTACTCGCGGTCACAGTCCCTGCGCTCGGCCTCTGCCACCAACGAGTACTTCACCGATTATGCATCAGACGCCTCGAGCATCAAATCCCACAAGAGCAATCACTCTGGATATGAAACGCCGCCATCGAGAATATCATCACCAATCCCACAGCCTGACCCAACCGCAGCCCCGATGACGCTCCCCGCTCGGCCCGAAGCAGCGAGACCACCGCCCGTCGACACCAAGTTGGAGGGAACAGCGACCCGAAGAAGTCGAATGCTGACCAGCTTCGACGACATGAGCCCACCTACTCCTGGGGTTGATGACACCCCCTACATCCGATTTGCCATTGAGCAGCTCAGCGCAGATGAGGAGGTCATGGGCCACGGCCGACATGGCTCCGTTCTGAGCAACGACACCCAAGGCGTCCGATATCTTCCCAGTCTCTCGGAGGAAGAGGAGGCGCCGCTCACTTCGCAGCCAGTGCACGACGACAGACAGCCGCGGACGCCGACAACACCACAACGACCGATCTCGCGCCGGCCCGTGCCCGACGAAATCCTGCTACCAGTCTATCCCCCAGAAGGCCAGGTCTGGGCCGAGCTGGGCTTCATTCCCTTCCCTCTCCGCTTCTGGCCACTCTTGACCTACATCTTCCTGTGTCTGCTCGTCATTGCCGGCCTTCTCTTCTCAAATATCTTCGCCCTACGAGGCCGTGGACTGTACGATTACGATGGATACACAACGCCACGATACTTTGTTTTTCAATATCTTCCGCAGATGCTCGGCACCATCCTCATCCTCTGGCTTTTTGTCATCGAAGCCGCCATCTACCGAACTGTGCCTTACCTGTCGATGACGGCTCCAGGAGCATCGCACACGCTGCTACAGGATTCACGCATCCTCCCCAGCAATTTCGTGCTACCTGATCTCAGCTGGTTCAAGATCCACGAGCGATCGCTTGGTGTCAGCTTCGTGGTATTTTGGTTGGCCAATTTCACCATCCCGCTACTGAGCTGCCTCTATCAGACCAAGTGGATCATCAACCACGGACCAGACCGCTGGAGATGGACGACGGTGCAAGGCGTCGGCTGGACGCTCTTCGTCCTCTATCTTTTCCTCGTCGTTGCCCTGTTCCTCACTCTCTTCCGCATACACCGTGGAGAGTCGGGCCTGATGTGGGACCCGGTCTGTCTTGCCGACTTGATCGTTCTCTTTCAAAAGGGCAACGTTTTGGCCGACTTTGAGAGGACCGAGATTGATACGGTCGTGGGTGAGAACCTGCCTCCTCGATCCCTGCGCCTGGGCTACTGGACGACCTCGCAGCGACCCGACATCTTCTACACTGTTGGCGAGGAGAAGTCGAGTGTCAATCGGCTCTCGGTCAACAACGAGCTTCTGCTGCGCGAAAAGAGCGCCGATTCGCAGAATTCGAGCTTTGACATTGAGAGGCAGAGATACTCGTATGCTTCATCCTTCACCAGGTCCATCCACTCGCCCTTTGTGCGCTACCGATGGGTCCCATGGTTTGTACGCGACGGTGCTGTGCTCGCATGGGGCATTGTCGCAATCTGCCTGATCATCGCCTTCCTCGTGGTCAGCTATGTCAACAGGGCCGTCGAACTTGGCTTCCTCCCCCTCCTGCCTTCGAGAACAGACTCGGGCGGGTTCAGCTCGGCCAATTTCCTATACAGCTTCCTGCCCGCTCTGCTCGGTACATTCCTGTTCTTGGCCTGGCAACCAATCGACACCTACTTCCGTGCCGTCCAGCCCTTTGCCAACCTTGCAAGGCCGACCGGGGACACGGCCGACCGAACCATTCTCTCATCCTACAACGCCTGCTACCCTGGCGAGGCCGTGGTCCAGGCCCTGGGACACCGTGACTTCAAGGTTGCCTACATCGCCCTCATCTCCCTTGTGTCGGCCACCCTGCCCGTCCTGGCCGGCGGCGTCTTCACGGCCCAGCTCTTCCCCAACGGCCAAGTGCGCATGGTCGCCAGTATGCCTGGCTACATCGGACTCAGCGTGCTAGTGACAATCTACGCGCTCTCGTACCTTGCTATCTGGCCAACCCGCAAGCGCTACCTGCCGCACGCCATCAACACGATCGCCGACCAGCTCAGCTTTCTCTATGCCAGCCCGCTGCTGGCCGAGCCCTCACTCAGCCACGTGCGCACCAAAGCCGACCTCGTTGCCCGCCTGGTCGGTGCCCCGCTCGGCCTGACTGGCGACAGCCGCATGAAGGGCCCCACGGCCCGCTACGCGTTTGGCATCTACCTGGGCCGCGACGGCCGCGAACACCTCGGCATCGACCGCCTCTCCCGCGCCGACCCCAACAATGTCCACAGAGACATGCTCATCATGACTGGCGCAAGACTCGGCCAATGAAAGGAAACTACGACCAAACAAATCTTTGCAAGATGAAGACATGAAATCAACACGCCCGAGAAGATATCGACTGAATTTTTTTCCCCCTTTCTCCAACAAACCTCGCCTTATATACCCTCACAACATGTACTATCCTCCGACACCAACAGTGCGGCTATTTTGCTTTTTGTTTTTTGTTTTTTTTTCCTTTGGTGGCTTTTTCAATGTATATGTATGTATACATGCATCAACCGGGGACCAAAGCATTGCGGGGAAATGGGCAAAGGGGAGAGAGCAGAAGAAAAAAAAGTTAAGAAAGCTAGGAGGCTTTTTTCACTATGGAGTTTTTTCTTTAAAACAACATGCATGGCATGAGAGAGGACAAGAATTATTGATTGATTGATTGATTGACGGATGGATAACGCCCAACAACCTAGATGAGAGGCGCAGAGTCGGGGTGGGTGGACGGCACTGTACATAACATCACACCACCTACCAATAATCCAACCCCATAGCTATTACAAGCAAAATAGCCATGAAGACCAAGTTTATATCTTAGCCAAAAGTTCTATCCATATAAAGCGTGAGCGTGTGTACACAGGTCAAAATGTATCAACACGGCCAATACCCGGACCCTCGTGTCGCCCATTCTGGACGACAGGAATAGTAATAGTAATAGCATTGTTTGTCTTGGTTGGCGATTGGACAGCACCAGCACCCTGCTGATGTGGCTGTTCCTGTTGCCCCTTCTGCTGTTCAGAAGCATGCTGGGCAGGGTCGGTATGGGCATGATGCAAGACCCTGTTGTGATTGCCGGGCAGGGTGCTGTCGAAAGAATTGGCAATGCGCGGCCATAGACTGAGAATCCTCTTCTCAAAGTTGCCCATCGGGTCTTCGGGCATGACCAGCGTTTCCTCCTCTTCCTGGCCCTTTTCGTTTTTGACTTTGATGGTCTTGCGCCACTCCACGTTCTTCATGCGGCCGGCCTCGCCGTGGATTTCCTGCCGGATCGGTGTGTCCGGGTCGGTGAGGTCGCCGTACATTGTCCACCCCCGGAGCGCATCCGAGTCGTACAGGCCGGTGTCGTTGTAGCCAAGCCCCTGCTGGCCCATGCGCACACGCACGCTGGCATGCACCGTTTCGTTGGTGCCCTCGAGCCGGGGGCGGGACGGGCGCTTGAAAAGGCCGAGGTGAGTGGCCCACCAGAAGAGGGTGCGCCGAGTGAAGTAGAAAAGCTGGCCGTGTTGGGAGACAGCCGTCTGGTTTGTGTATTCGTTGGGCGTGCGGATACGGCTGCCGCCGAGGCGGTAAAAGGCCGTCATGCTGTCGTGAATCTTGCCCAAGCCCCAGTCGCGAAGCCGAGGGAGGGGGTGTGGCAGAGAGCTACTTTTGGGGTCCTTCTTTCGCTGCTCACGGTCATGCTCGATGGCCAGCCGGATTTCGCGCCAGAGATACTCCTCGTCAAACTCGAGCAGGCTGTCGAGCTGGTTGACCATCCAGCAGAGTGTGATGTTGGCCAGGTCTGTGTCGTCGTAGGCGCCGCCAACGTCCGAGTGCACACCGGGGAACCAGGTCTGCTTGAGCACACGCGGCAGCTCCTGGCCCTTGGGTTTCTCCCACACCGTCGGGGTGAATGCGCGTCGGTGCTCGTCGAGCGCCAGTGCCTGAATGGCATACTCGATGTTCGGCTCCACCTTGGTGTCGACAAAGGCAAAGTCGGTGCTGGGTGGCTGGGGCAGTATCCCGATCATGGGGATGCCCAGGGAGCCCACCGTGTCCCACACCGCCACCGCCTTTATCGGGATGTTCGGCCGCGTCAGCTCGTGGTGCAGCAGCTGTCGTTGGTACTCGTCCGCCGTGACTGGGGGTTTGTGGCCTGGCCATGGCTTGTCTGGGTAGCTTGTCTTCCAGCCGTCCTTGAGCTGATATTCCCAGTCTTCAAAGATCTGAATAAAGTATTGCAGTCCCCTTGCCGTCAACAGGCCGATTTCGCGGATCAAGCTGCTGATTGAGCGAGCGGTAAATGCTCCTCTGCTGAAGCCCAGGAGGAATATTTCATCGCCGGGGCTATAGTTGAGGCAGATGGCAGAATATGCCTCACGGATGTTCTCGGCCATGCCTGCCCCTGTGACACCGCCAATGTACTTGTCGTACGCAGAATTTGTTCCCGTACCAATGCCATTCTGGTAGAAGATCAATTGGGCTATCTCAGTGCCGTTCGGGAGGCGTGCGGTCGGCTTAATGCTGCGAGCTATCCGAGTCACGTTGGAGGGCACTTGGACAGAGCCGTCGGAGTCCCTAGAGCGGAGTCGTCAGCCCTGGTGGCGGTCGCACGAAGTAGGACAGTGTCTCAATATGTGACCTTCTGGTAGATGCTATTGAACAGATCGGAACTTACATCCACGTCCCATCGCAGCAGATGATGATTCGCTTCATGCCGGGAGATTGTCCAAGTCGATTGCAGAAGACAGATTGCGGCAAGGAAGGGCCAGACAAGGCATTGCTCCATTCATAAGGGAACGCATTCTTCACCCACCATGTCAGGCTGAGGCGCACCTGACTGGTGGCATGACCAAAAGAGGAAAGTCCTCTGGACGCACTTGCCTGCTAATTGGCCTGCGCCAAAAACCTCGAAAGCTAACCTAGTTAGGGGACAAAAGACCCATTTTGTCTCGCTAATTTTAGAACACACACACGCTGAAAGGTTAAAAGATTCGATTGGTCGGCCCGGACCGCCAAGCCAGGGCAGAAGCCGCCTCGGGCGCTAAGCAGCGCCTTTCCTATCCCGGCAACTTGACCAGCGCTAGCGACAACGCTAATTACATCATCACAGTTTCGCTTGTGGTGACGCTCGTTTCAGCAGCCGGTCGAGTTCACCCAAGATTTGGACACACCTCTCATCCTCGCCCTTGATGGAGACAACCTGCACACTCAGCTTGCTGCCCAGGTAGACCCTTCGGTCGGTCTTGGACTCGTCCCAAAGTTCGCGATTTCGCGCATCCCAGCTGCTCAAGGCCTGTCCCTCTTGGGGCTTGCCCAACTCCAGGTCTGATTCCTTCACGTCGCGAACAGGCAGGGTTGCGGTCGGATAGTCAAGCAAGACAAAGCTCGAGGTGTAGCCAACGGCATTGTACCTGTCGATTTCAGGCACAGGGTGTGCCGCGACCGGGCAAATGATGGCGTCCAGCCTTCGATGTCTCCTGCCGAACGCATCCGACGCGTACCACAGTTGCAGCATCTCTCGTTCCAAGTCAGATCGTTGAGTCTGCAGCTCTGCCACTCTTTCCAATGGCTGCGGCTTGCCCCTCTTGAGTTTCCCTTGCATCCAAGGCACGAGCGGCTCCCCCGTGCTCTCAATCAAGTCAACCATGGGACCGCCGCCGTCGATAGACATCAGCTTTGACATGACCGACTGGCATTTGGTCCAAGCGGGTGGCGTGGGAAGGTCGATGATGGAGACATCTGGCGAGTTGGCCAGCTTGGTCAAGACCTCGTTTAGGACATTGGTGATTGGGGGCAGCAGCGCACAATTGCCATCACTTCGCAGTATGCCGATGGTTAGTTTGCCCCGGGGCCCAAGGGGCTTCAAGGGAGAGGACCAGGTGGTGGCCCGACAGTCTTCTCCCCACAGATGCGCTTTGGGTACAACGTGAGCCAAGAAGAAGTCAATGTCTTGGGTGCTCCTGCCCAAGGGGCCAGCCACGGCCTGTACGCCAGCTCTGCTGACACCTGTAGTGGTGGCAAACTGTCCACCATACGGGATGATGGAGTTGCCCGGCTTGAAGGAGTAAACACCGTTTGCCATGGCAGGTATCCTTACACTGCCACCAATATCAGTTCCAATGCCTAGCATATTGGCCTTCATGGCCACCATGACACCCTCGCCCCCTGAGCTACCACCAGCAGTGAGCAGCCTGTTGGCAGGGTTCATGGTACGACCAAAGACATTGTTGATAGAATCCAGGCTCATCATCGTCTGGGGCACGTTTGTCTTGGCGATGATCACACACCCAAGACTGAGGAGCAGGTCAATCAGGGGAGCATTGCTGGCAGCCGGCTTGTAGCACAAGGCGGCAAAGCCGACGCTGGTGTCGACCCCTTTAATATTGAACGTGTCCTTGACAGAGATAGGAAGCCCATGCAGCGGCCCAATTGGCTCACCTGCACTCAGGAGGTATTCATCCAGCTGCTGGGCCCTCTCTCGTGCCTGGGCAAACAGCGGCTCGGTGATGCAGTTGGTGAGTTGGTGGGCAATGGCTGCTCGGTGGCAAAACGCTTCGGTGACTTGCACCGCCGTCAGTTTTTTGGCTGCGATGGTCGACAGCAGTGCAGGCACCGAGTATGACTCGGTGATCTCCACCTCCTTCTGCGTCAGCAAGGTTGCGGGAATGCCGAGCACGTTTTGGGGACCATGGTCAGGGAGCGGAGGGTCGAGGGGCAGGAGGTGTTTTGGTACAGCCCACTTGGAGGGAATCAGGGCTTCACGGTCGGCCTGCTTCTTGCGTGCAATGGCCAAGTACGGTGGTTCGGAAGGAGCAGCCGACATGGTGACTGTCAAGTTCTGTCCTGGTTGGCGGTGGCAGTGGGGGTGACAGTGACAGGAGAGAGCAGTGATCAAAATAAGCTCAGATATTATTATTATTAAGTTATTTCTTATTACACTATTTCTCGGTCTTGCACTTTCCTCTTCCATGCCTCGGCATTCTCCGAGTTGCGGGGGAATCTCATCAAGAATTACGGACACTGATACACTAGCCTTGGCACTCCGAGTGGAGAAAACTTATAGTTAAACTTAAGTCTATTGCAAGACACGTGTAATTACGTAGTTCAAACCTGTTAGCTTGCCTGTACCTGCAGACCAACTACAATCGAGAATCACTCAGTCCGCAAATGGCACATGACTGGCAACAGAGTCAAATGACGTATCGGCTTGACTGATATTGCTACCAGATCCTATGCGCTGCGCCATGCCATTGCGAGATAACCCGGCTATCATATGCACCACCACAACATGTCCCCTTTGTCCAGGCCCTCAATTCCATGGGCTTGCTAAGTCGCATGCAGGATTCTAAAACGCCATGTCCCCATGAATCAGCATCACAAGATCTCCAGGTCTTCAAACTCGGCAAATAGCGTGTTCTTGTCCTCCTCCTCGAGCGGCATCGGTCGGCTGACGTAGCATCCAACCGTGATGTCAGCCTCTTTGCCCAGACCCGCGAAGAAGCCCGACACCTCCCTCGTTTTCTTCCAGTCAAGGCTCACCTCGGCAGGGCTCCGATACTCCATGTCTGCAACCGATGCCGATTCAGGGATCTTGTACCACACCCACAGATCATCATTCACCCTCTCCAGCTTGACACGTATGCTGGGTAGCTGGCCGTCATAGTACGAGGTGTATGTGGGCGTGAAGGACGAGTCTGGGCCGCAGTTTGGGTTGGCGAGAACGGTGCAAAGGCCTGGTTCACCCGAGGAGAGTCCGAGACCGGCCTTGATCCATTTTCTGTTCTGTTGGTGGCTATGTTCCCCCAGCAAGCTACTAGTTCTTCGGCGGCGGAGCGGGGCAGTGGGCGGCGATGTATCGAAATGGGTGAAGAGAACGAGGCCGGCCTGATCCCATTCAACGTCCAGGTCGACCGAGACGGTAACTTCAGCGACAATAAACGACCTTGTGGCCGAGGTGAGAATCATGGGCGCAGAGGCGTGGTCTTGATAGACTGGCTTCCTCCATATGACCGTGTTGGGGGGTGCTTCGAGCTGGAAATAGTCATGGAATTCCTCGTTCCGTTCAAAGTATGGCCCGAGATTGTGGGCGGTAAAACGGGTGCCGGGGACGTCCATTGGCATAGAAGGAGCAGCTGTCTGGTCTGGCCCCGGGGACGAGGAGGAGGAGGAGGAGGAGGAGGGATGAGTTAGTAGATATCAGTATCCAAGAGAGGCCAAGGGAAAAGGGCGGTGGGTAGTGGAGCTCCTTGGACGGAGGTGGAGTCGAGTGGGAAAATGTCTCGCATGAAGCAGTGAAGGCGCGATCCAGGTGACAGAGAAGTGGGCAGGATGGGGGCAGAAGGGAGGAAGATGAAGGAGCGGCTGCGGGGTCGAGACCGTGGATGGGCACTCTGATCGAGACCGTGGATGGCACTCTGACTCTGTTTCACTTGATCTGAGATACTGGGGCGGCCCAACAGTTGCTCAACTCACTCCTGGTTGGCAGTGGTCTGAAGTCAGGGCAGGTGCGGTTTGCTGCAACATACGGGGCCAGCTAGATGGCGCACTATAGGGCGTGGGAATCAGTCTGGTTCTTATATACACTGGACCAGAGCAGTTAGTGGCCACAGAGGATGTGCACCATGTGTGGCTAGGTGGCGACCAATCCGGCCACTGTCTATCGAAGCCATTGTTTGGGAGGGCACGGAAACAAGCGTGGGACCAGATTTGGAAGACAGACAGACAGGATTAGGGACAGGCAGGATTCGGGCCAGACAGGATTAGGGGAGTGACAAGCTGAACAGGGATTGCCACACACGCCGTGTTCGGGCGAGTCAACCAATGGTGGGGCAGTGGCAGCGATGACATCCAATAGCCAAGAGGGGGGGAAACTAAATCAACGGTCTTCTACTCTGACCAAGACGAGGCCGGCTGTGGCGTGGGTGCGCGTGCCTCGACGCCCGAGTTACTGCCTTGGTGTGACCGATGGCAGAGACGGAGAGGGGCGCTGGCAGACAGAGAGAGGGGTGATCGGTGGGCAGTGGTCACGCAGGAGCAGAGCCGATGCTAGTACAGTCGCCCTCGAGCACAATTTGTCAAGCTCCCTGCTGTGCCTTGGACCGTCGCAAGGCTATCCCAGGACCTAGGACCTGGTTGTGTGCCAGCTTCCAGCGTCTTGTACCGCGACAGATGGCGAGAGGAAGAGGCTGCAAAGAGATGGTCACCGCGATGGACAGACTCGGGGCCTGCCCAATTAATTGGTGGTGCGCTTGCCTGCGCTGACTGGCTGCAGGTACTACTCCCGCCTACTGACGCCACTGACAGGGAGGGCCAAGGCCTGTGACACCCGGGCGACATCAACCACGAGCTTGAGCTTGACCTTGACCTGGGCCGTGCGAGGCAGCAAGCCAGGTCGAATTCGAGAGTGCCATCCAGGCTCTCTACTGTCTACACCAATTCCTCTCATTTCTTGCCCTTGCCCTTCTTTTTCTTTCCGCCTCCACCACCGCCGTCGCTGGCTACGGGCTTCGCATTGATGTCCAGCTCCTCGTTGACCGCACCGCCTTGTGTTCCGCCCTCCCGCATCGCCTTCTTCTGCTTCTTCTTCCCCTTGGGCGGTTTGTAGTAGCTTCGGTCTTTCATCGGCAGCCACCTCTCGGGATCGGGCTTCGTGCTGCCGTCGTAGTTTTTCGGCAGCCTTGATTTCCGCACTCTCTTGGCCTTGGCCGTGGCGCCATCCACCGCCGCCTTGCGCTTACGGGAGCCGGCCCGCTGAGCGGCAGCAATTGCATTGGAAGACCGAGGGATGCCATCGCTCTCAAGAGCATCAACGTCCATCTCACCAACCAACTCATCTACAGATGTGAGTTTGGCAAGCTCTTGCAGATTGCCACGCTTGCCTTGGGCTGCTTGAGAGGCGATCAAGCCCGCGATCGTGGCTTTGTCGGGCGACTGCTGTTGCTCCAGTAGCTTTGTGAATATCTCTTCCGCCGCTCTAGTCTCCTCATCTGTGCCAGACTGCAACAGGGCAGAGCCAGCCGCACGTAGGAGACTGGACGGTGCTTTGGGTTTTTGCCGCCAATACGAAGCGGCCTTTGCTAGTTCCCGCTTAACGTCCGCCTTGCGGCCTTGACTGTGGTAGAGGGCAATTGCGAGACTGACCAGGCCAGGATTGGACCTGAGCGCCCTGTCTGAGTCTGAAGAGGCATCGTCTAATCTGCTGAGGAAGCGGTCGACGAGATCGGTAGCCGAGGCCGTGTTCCCGGTGAGCACGTACATCTGGACGAGGGTCAGGAGCAGGCCAACGTCTGCTGGTCTCTTTTCTAGCTCTGGCAGAACCCGTTTGATCGCGGCCTTGTTGACCTCGTTTCGAGCAAGCGCAGCAGCGGCAAAGACCGAGCCAAGGTTTGTTTCTGGAGATGCCGCTCCGACCTTGTGCGTCTCACCAGCGGCCGACCTGACGAGCCCATCGAATTTCAGCGACTGCAGATCGGCAGCCTTTTGATTGTGGTGGAGTAGTATACTCTGGTAAGAAAAGAGCTTGTCGCTGGGAGGAATGTCTGGCGCTGAATGCAATGCTTTATGCACTAGGAAAGGGTTGGCAGATGGTGAGGACAGGACGATTTTGTTTGTGTGTGCGATCGTGCGGGTTGAGAGATCGGTAATGCCATCAAGGGTCAGTTCATTGGCAATAGCCTCAGCGTCGCTTGTCCGGGCCAAGCTCTGCAGGACATAGAGCTCCTGTGCAGCGATCGGCAGCAGCTCCTCTCTCTTTTCCTGATCAGTTAGAGAGTCAGAGTACTTGCACAGCGCTTCAGCGCGTTTCAAGAGCAGGTCCGCCTGCTTTAGTTCTCCACGTGCTATACTGCCACACGCCGCATTGTAGGCTGTCTCAAACGCCTCCAGGTCTTCTCTGCCTGGTCTGCGGGCTTGTTCAGGGTCGACAATGCCGAGCCATTGACTCAGGGCATCGACGGCCCCCTGGTTGACATTGAGATCGACCTCCTCTTCAGCAACCGGCTTGGTTCTGAGGTCCCGGTACAGGTCTGCAGCCGTGCCTGCATCCTCGAGTCGGTAACGGGCCTGGGCCTGCAGGTGTCGAGCCCCACGGCTGGTGGATGTGGCAGCCAGGTCGGCAGCATCATCGAAGCGGCCGGTCTTGTACAAGGCGTACGCACATTCTAGCGGCGCCGTCGCCTTCAGATCGTCTCCACTGTCTTGCACAAACCTGGCAGCATCGGCGTACCGCTCTAATTTGAGCAGGGCCACGATTTTGGCATGCTGCGCCACGATATCTGACTTTGATTTCTTCAGAGCGGCATTGCTGGCCTTGAGGATCTCGTCGTCGTCGTCGAGCGTGGCCTTCTTGAGCAGGGCGGTGAGGAGGGGCGCCGTGGAGCCGGCCATGCTGGAGGGGAGGTGGTTGCTGGGGGAGAGGGGGAGGGGGGCGGTTGCTGCAGGAGAGGAGGCAGTTACCTATCTTCTCATCGCCATCTCCTGCAGTTGGTGTCGTGTGCAGGCGGAATTTGTTTTACTACACCGCCGTAATTATTTTATTATTTCTTGTTCGCTGTTAACCCCACCACACACACATTTAATATTAACTCCAGTTATATATCATCTTGATCAGTACATCAATCAGCCCACAGATAATGAATGACTATGCAGACTTGACACAACACTCATAGTGGCAGTCCATCAGTGCTTCAGTGGCCGAGTATATATTTTATACCCCAATCTACAGAAGGTCACTCATCCCTTGTTTCCATCTTGCCGCCACACTTGCTGGCTTGTTTGATTTCTTTCCCCTCCCTCCTTATCCTCGGTTTGGTTTCCTCCTTCCCTCTCTCCTTCTCTTATGCTCCAATGGCCCAGGCTCGGCCAATTCTTGAGTCGCAGCTTTCCCTTCCGCTCTCTCGTTCCTGCTGCGCCAACGCGCACAATGGATATTAGCAAGGCAGACTTCCCTCTAGAATTACTCAAGATCTTGGAGGAAGTGTCCGACAGTCACTTTGTCGCCTTCGACCTCGAGTTTTCTGGCGTCGCGAGCCGGCGGCCCGGGGGCACGCAGAAACTGAGCCTGCAAGAGTACTACGACGACATCAAGGCGGCCGCAGGCAAGTATCAGATCCTGCAGGCTGGTTTTACCATTGTTAAGCAGGATCTCGAAAAGAACCGATACGAGGCACGGCCGTACAACTTCAACCTGTCACCCCTGCCCAGCCTGCGCGAGCGTCACTTTACCCGTGCGTGGTCTTGTCATAGTGGTGGTAAGCAGCATCCTGTCTGTATGGGCGCCAAGATGAGATGCTGATCCATCGACTGCAGCCGTCTCCTTCCTGGCCAGAAATGGCTTCAGCTTCGATCGGCCGATCAGCTCGGGGGTGCAGTATCTGTCACGTAGTGAGGAGCACCTGGCTCGGCGGAACATGATCAGCGACGAAGAGTCGCGCAACAAGATTGGCGATATGGACCTCAAACCCGAAGACGACGCGCTCATTCAACACATTCGGTCTGAGCTGCGCTCATGGCAGGCACAAGGAAAGAAGAGCCAGGATGGCTTTGTCAATATCCCCGCCGAAAGTCCAGGCACGGTCGGCATCCCAGCCAAACTGAACCGATACCAGGTGCGTCTGACTCACCAGATTGTCCGAAACGAATATCCCGGCCTCAAAACCGTAGGCATGGGTCATTTTGTCCAAGTGACCAATCCGACGAAGGAGCAACAGGCCTCGCAGAAGCTGGCCGCTGTCGAGACACGTGAAAATGAGATTGCCAAGGCCATTGGGTTCCGATGGCTGATCGAGGGCATTGTTGGCGGCAGCATTCTCGGTCTCCCGGCCGAATATGTGGTTGCCGGCCTACCGAGGGTCAAGCTGAAGGGTCAATCTCCCGAAGAGTACCTCCACAAACTGCAGGAGAGGCTGAGGAGCCGTCCGCGCGTTCTGGTCGGCCACAATTGCTTGACCGACTTTGTCAATCTGTACAGCTGCTTCTTCGGCCCCTTGCCTGCCACCATCGAAGGCTTTGCCTCGACAATCCACGACCTCTTTCCCGGTGTCATTGACACCAAGGTCCTCGCCTCTTTTAGCGCCAAGTCTTGGGCCAATACATCTCTGGAGGATGTCGAACTCGACCTTAAGCGGCAAGAGACACCCAAAATCCACGTTCCCGCAGCATACGATCGATATGCGTACACTTCCAAGTATCACGAGGCCGGATACGATAGCCTTCTGACCGCGACAGTGGCCATCAAACTGTCAACCAAGCTCAAGAGCGAGGACCAGTACACAACCAAGCTCAAGAGCGAGGACCAGTACACAAACCAGGCCGAGAAGAATGGTAGTCAAAGACGAACCCATGGCTTTGGTGACAACGAAGACGAGTTCTACGACGCCAGGCAGTGTGGAGGCGAAGATGACGAAGACGATCTCGTCCTGGAGCAGGCTGAGCATCACACTGTAGTTGCACCCGTCAAGGAGAATACTTCTAGCACACTTCTAGCAGAGCCGAAGCCAAAGTCTAAGCCTGAGGCGGCATCATTGCCGTCTCGACAAGACAATGTGACCCATACCAAGAGCAAACTGGCAACGCCGAATATTTACGAACTGCTTAGCACCGATGAAGACGAAGCGGTGGAATCGGATCAAACAGGGCCATCTCTCACGGATGAGAAGGCAGTGGACATGATGCCAGCCTGGGACGAGGACAGGTTCTGGTCAGTCTTTGGAAACAAGCTGCAGGTCAATGGCAGCAAAGAGGGCATGTGTAAGCTTGAGTAAATGAATGATGAACTATTCAGTACTGAAGAACAAGCAATAAGCCCTTTAACATCTACTGTTCTTAGTGTACTTAAGCTAGCATACTGTTGTTGACTGGATGGATGGTTGCATACATGGTAGATGAGTGGATGTTGGCAAAGAGCCGAGGTTTCCCTTCTCCACACTCTCTCATTGTCATCAAAGCATCGAGTTACTTCACCTGCCATCATGACTGCAACTCCAGCTCTTACTGTACCAGCAGTACTGGGATGCAACATGCATCTGTTATAGATTACATTATAGCCTCACCCAAGCCGCACTGACCTTGCCACCTCATCGCTCCTGCCACCAGCGCCCTCGTTCCTGCCTCGCCATGTCTCGCCATTCCGACTCGCCGGCGGCGTCGCAGTACCTGTCCTCATCGCACTCCTCCTTCCCAAACTCGAAGAAAGCGTCGTCGGAAATCTCAAAGACGTACAAGCATGCCAGCGAGCTGTACCTGACACGCCAGCTGGCCGAAGCGTATGACGCTCTCCAGCATGTCATCAAGCCGCCGCCGTCGGATGACGACGAGACCACCTTTTCGCTCATCTCGACTGCATCGACCAGCCAGAGAATCAAGGTCTGGAGTCTGTATGCAGCCTTGCTAAATGCCATTGTCGACCTCGGGCCGGACGAAGGGAGGCAGGCGTTCGGTCAGAAGCCGTACCGAGAGCTTGTCCGGCTTGTTCAGAGCGGCGACGTGTGGGAGTACGTCGTCAACCACGGCTACCGGGGACGCGAGGAGTCGGTTGATGCTGAAGTAGTGTACAATCTGTAAGTGCAGCGAGGCAAGAATGCAGCACAGCAACTGACGAGCCCAGATCCACGCTCCTGCTTAACAAGGCGCAAACCCAGACGCTCAACCAGACCCGGCTCGAGACATACCTGTCGTCCTCGCAGCCCACGCTCGACCTGTCCACACATCTCAGCCAGTCACTGAACGGCCACAGATCTCAGATGAACGGCACGAGCACGCCAAAGGACCTGCACTCGCGAATCAAGATCATCGAGCTCTTCACTCTGCATGTGCTGCCAGCCGTTGGCGAATGGGACTACGCCCGCAGTTTTGTGTCCAACAGCGATGTTCTCGACGAGGAGCGGCGGGAGGCCTTCTTGCAAACTCTGGCTGAGCTGCAGGAGGCCAAGGAGCAGGAGGAGGCCGTGTACGATGATGCAATCAAAGACTACACCCACGACGGCTCAAATAGTCTTGCCGCCGACAAGGAATATGCCGACAGCACAGCACGAGCACACCACAGAACAAGCAGCGAGGTTGATTATGGAATTGAAAAGACGCTTCCAAACGGAGCGCGCCACTCACCAGAGTCACCACTGGCGACTCCAGCGCCCTCTGAACAGCCTGAGACGGCTGAGACGCAACAGGAAGAAGAATCCTCCAAATACGTGTCATCGTCGTCACCGCAGCCGCAGCAGCAGCAACAGGGCACCCCCTCGCCGCGGGAAGCTCACCAACCTGCATCCCGCTCTCAGCTCTCCCCTCCATCGCGAACACCGCGCCGGCCAGCAAGAAAGTCGAGCTCAAAGCCACAACAGCATAACACGCTGGCTACGAGGGCCCGGCATGTTTATGCTGCTCTATCAAACTTGGCTCGGAATCTTGCAGGTCCTCTGACTGCGAATCCGACTGCAATATTCTCTTTGCTTCTGTTCCTGCTTGCCTTTTTGATTGCGTTTGGCCGGCAACAAGTAAGAGACAGGTTGAAGCTTGTGCTGGGCAAGGGATGGGACAAGGTCCGGCGCACTGTTGGCATGGGTGTCAAGGTATCTTATATTTAGAATCAACAAAAGTACCTTGTCCTGAACCAACTAAAACAGCAGGACATCAATGACTCCTGGTCACCCTGTCTGTTTGACATGCGTGTCAGGAGTAGAGCAGACATCATGGATATAAACACAAACAAAGCTGTGGTGTGCATAAACATGTACCACAATTCACTTCTCATTCCTTCCACTTGGCTCTAATCTCATGCTACTCATGAATAAGTTGATAAATTGGGTTGTGGTTCACAGCTGGCCTTGTGTATTCCATCCTCTTCTCGGCCGCTTTACTTGCTCCCTGTGTCGCCAATTTGCTCGGCGGTCAAGGACACGCCGCCTTTCTCGACCTCGGCGACCAAGTGGTCTCCCAACAAGGCCGGGGTCCAGAAGCCACCCGTGCCAAACTTGTTCTTGAGCTCGTCGACGGTCTTGTCATTCAGGAGCACAATGGCAGCCGAGGCCAGGCAGACGGCGGTGAGCTCGTACAAGCTGCCCTGGTAGCGCAGCTTGGCGAGGGCGCGGCGCGGCACGCGCGACAGCTGTTCGGCAATAGCGATGCCGCGCAGCTCCAGCACCTCGGGGGCCTTGCCCTGCGCCTTGTTGGCCTTGAGGTCCGGGCCGGTGCCTGGCGCGGGGCGCGGCAGCAGCTTGAGCAACGCCCGCGTAGGGCCGAAGCTCAGAGCCAGCCCAATCACGACGATGATCAAGTGCACGATCGCGCCCCAGACCGGGCTGCTCACGGCCATGTACTCCTCGTACGTGAAGTTGAAGCCGTACAGATAGGCGTTCAGTCCGGCCGACCGCTGCACAATCGCCTCGTTGGCCTTGGCCGACAGCGACGTCGTCAGGTGGCCCAGCCGCGGGTACGACCACACGCCAAAGACCCGCTCGGAGAAGGTGCGCGTGTATGTGTTTGGTTGCGGGTTCGGCGGGTAGATGTTCTGCGGCGTGTACGGCTGTAGCCGTTGGGGTGTCAGCACGAAGGCGTTGGTGAATGTCTCTTGTATCTGGCCCAATGGGTAGTGGTCCTGTTGGGCGTTGCAAGATCTATTAGCTGCTGTCTGGTTCTCTCTTTCTGCGCCTTTTCATTCACTCACAAAAATACTCAGCACTGTGGCCAACGTGCCGCCGGATGCGCCAGAAGTGGACAATTCGTGGACAGAGGCCACCATGTCGGACACGCCGCAGTCCCAGACCTTGCGCACGAGCTGTGCTGCCTTGAACGCCAGAAGGTCGGACGGAGCAGACTCGAGCCCGTCTTCCAGCACCAGAATGGCGCCCGTCTTCTTCGCAACGGCCTCGTGAGCGACGATCATCTCCTTGACCCAAACAGTCTCGCCGGTGGCGTCGACGTAGTGCGTGCCATTCTTTGCCGCGGCCTCGACAACCGGCGACGAGTAGATGTGGTAGGGCCCAACAAGATTGATGAGCACCTTGGTCTGCTTCGTTAGCGAGTCCAGCTCAGCCGGGCTCAGGCCAGTGGCCAGGATGGACGGCTGTGCACCCTGGGGGTTGATCGACTGCAGTTCGGCCGCAAGCTGCCTCAACTTGGACTCTGAGCGTCCAGCAACTGCCCATTTGGAGCTTGTCGACAGCGTGCGGATGAGGTACTCGGCCGTCAGTTTGCCCGTGTAGCCGGTGGCGCCCAGGAGGACGATGTCGAATTCACGATTGCCGGCCATGTTTGGCGGGATACTTGGGACTGTACCTTGGGGGGATTAACTCTATCTGCAAGATCGTAAACGTGGCACGATCATTATACACAGTCAATTGAATTCTATGGTTACATGTGATGAACACCGTGGTTCTTAAATCCCATTCAGACGGGCACAGCGCACCCCCACCTAAGTTAGTACGGAGTGTATTTTTGGATTCAGGAGTCCGAACAGGCGTTATGCAGGTGTCAAACCCTCCGCAAAACATCGCCGTGGACGCCTGTTTAAAGCTGCACTATTTGGAACTTTTGCTACGTCCAACTTAGCCGACGAGAGAGTTCAGCGCCCTGCTTCGGTCGGCGATACACGTGTACAAGTAATTGAACAGCGATCCATGGCATCACGTGATAGCCTCGCCCCAGTGTCACGTGAGGAAAATACTGCCAAGAAAAGCCGCACACTTGGCATTCAACATCATTGTGGGTTGACCTCAATCCTTTGACACTCCCCAGCTCCCAACGCAAATCTTCGTCCACAACCGCCAGAATGACGAAGCGCACCAAGAGTATGGCTCTCTTCCCCTCGACAATTGCTGCTTTCGTCGCGCATCCCGCTAACTCATTCTCGCAGAGGTCGGCGTGACCGGTAAATATGGTACCAGGTACGGAATGCCCCCAGCAACGACGATGCATCGACCGCCAACCCGATCGAACATGGACATGCTATTGTTAAGAAGAAGTCTCTAACCCAATGCTTCAGATACGGTGCCTCCCTGCGAAAGCAGGTCAAGAAGATGGAAATCACCCAGCATGCCCGTTACATCTGCACATTCTGCGGCAAGAACTCTGTCAAGCGGACTGCTGTCGGTATCTGGAACTGCAAGAGCTGCAAAAAGGTCGTGGCCGGTGGTGCCTGGACAGTCTCGTAAGTTGAGCAGGATTCCCTTGACTTGCTTCCTCTCTCTTTCTCGCCAATTTTCTGACATGGCCTACGCAGAACCCCCGCCGCTGCTGCAACAAGATCGACAATCCGACGACTGAGAGAAATTGCGGAGGTGTAAGCATTTGAGCATTCGGCTAGGGCGTTTTCGAAAAAGCTATGAGGATGAATCTGAAAATGGCGGATCCTTCAGTCCCAGGCAAGGCATGTCGTGGACCATTCCCACATCCACCCCCAGCCTATTATGCGGGGACGATTCGATAGAGCTCAATCGAAAAGAGAGCGATCGACGGCGATCCAAGCATCGAACGTCGGTTTCACTTCGCAAACATTCCTCCTTGTTTACTTGCATTGATTTATTCATGAATTCATCCCATCCTAGGCGTGATGCTCGTTGGACAGACCAACTTGTCCGAAAGGTGAGTCGGAAGCCAGGCGAGGGCTGACCAACGCCGGCAGCAAGCTAGGAGATGAAAATCCAGAGCAGGCTCTTTCTCATTAGCTGCAAGCGAAAATCGAGATATCGAGTTTTGAAAAACGATTGTGCCCGGTCTGAGCCGCCCTAGCTTGCGTTTGCTCCAATATTTGATCTGACCAGAGACGGCGATCCAGGGCTGACTGGCTGACTGCAGGCTGTGTCTGAGTGTGGACACTGGGCAGCGACAGTGTCGTTCACCCTGGGCCGACATGATCCAACCAGTGAAGTCACAGGATACCCATGGTCGAGCCATTCCCTCATCGGGCCTAGCGCATGGTCCGTGCCTACGCTTATATGCAACTTGGCCGCCTCCACTCGGCTTTCATCTTCCTTCACACCTCCAAATCTACCAAGACAAGCACAGATACCTGATGCAACCACCACGACTCCAACCAGGCACAACTTTATTGCAAACAATCTCTGGATGCCAGAGACTTGTATTGTATGCTTAGGAGACTTGGGCAGCGGTATTGGTGCCGCTGCAGCCGTACCAACCGCCGATGCCAAGTCTCCATCTTCGGCCAGGCACGATGCCAGCGCTGTGACTACCGATCTTGCAAACAACGCCATTGCTCAAATCCAGGAATGCGGGCACTTGTTCCACCAAGACTGTCTCGCGCCATGGATCGAACGAGCGAACAGCTGCCCCATGTGCAGAGCCAGCTTCCACCATGTCGACATCAAGCATGTAGTCGGAGGTAGGTCATCCACCTCTCTTTGGCTCCAACCATGTCTAGAAGCTAATGCCCTGTTAGGTGCCACAATATCTACCCTGCAAGTTGAAGACCGCACGCAGGTGGCCGAGCTGGACCCCGCAACCGTGTTCGAGTTGGTTGAGGACGATGAGGAGGAGGAACAGCCGTGCCAGGGATGTGGCGAAGACGACAACGAAGATGTCCTTCTCATATGTGACAACTGTGACAAGATGTGGCACACATACTGCGTGGGTCTGCAGGAGGTGCCTGTCAGCGCCTGGTTCTGCGAAAACTGCCAGGCGCAGCGCATCATGGATGCTCATCCTCATCCAAGCCGACGCAGGGCTAGAACTGTCGGCAGGCGGATGGCAGCACAACATCGCCGTCTTGGAGCCTACGGTGATGCGCAAGAAGACAGTTGGAATCAAGTGTGGGGCCATGTGTGGTCGAGCATCAATCTCGACCTTGACTTCCCGTATAATGATGACGATGCAACTGCTGCGCAGATGCGCCGTGACCGACAGCGACGAATGAGACAAAATCGTGAGGCCCAAGGTGCCTTTGAGCGACGGATGGAGATTGCTCGTTTCGCAGGTGCAGGCCACAGCTTCAGGCAGGCCGAGTCTGCATTCGCCAGCGATGGTGCACATCGGGCCATGCGGGCCTTACGCAACAACGTGCCCTCGCCTCGGCATCGGGCCATGGACTCGGAAGAGGCCTCGGCCTGGGCTGCGTTTGATCAGGCGCGAGCGGCCTCAGCCGAGCCACCACCGACACGAAGGAGGAAGCGAAAGTCCCAGTCTACTTCTCCTGTGGGAGGCGATGAAGAGGAAGGGGACAGCAGAGGTGCAGCAACTCCCATCATCATCAAACGCAGACGAACCAGTCAATCCGCAGCACCCACTCCAACTGAATCAGGTGCACGCTCTCGTGCTCGTCGCTCGCCTCCTCGCCTATCACCACCTCGAGTGACTGCCTCGTCAGACGCGACCGGGCCCAGTTTTCTCCAGTCGCTGCTGCAGGAAGTTGAGGAGTCCTCACATGCATCCTCTCGAACAAGTGGTCATCGGCCATTGCCCCGGACGGCGGGTAGTCCGGTTGACCACCTTTCGCCTCGACCGTCCTCACCGGCTCGATCACCTCCGTCGTCGAATCACTCTTCTCCTCGTGCTCTGTCGACGACACCTCCACCGTTTGGTGCTTCGCGACCTGTGTCACCAGTTGGCTTGTCTTCTACAATTCAACCCATCTACCCGACGGTGGAAGCATCATCGCGTGGCCACTCTCCTTCACCCAAACCGAATGGAGGTTCTGAAACCAACCGCGAACGCCACCATGCAGGTACAACAAACGGTATCATGATTGCTCAGCCGAGGCCACAGGGTCGGATTCCTCCATTTATCAGGACTTCGCCGCCGCCACAGCCACCAATGTCGCCAGTCGAGAGCTCGCCGACCAGGGCAACGATGTCTCTGAGTGCAAAGTCAGATGTGCAGAAGCTTGTGTCGAGCGCGCTTAAGCCGCATTACAATGACCAGACGATATCAAAGGATGAGTATACGACGATTAATCGCGAGATTTCACGCATGCTTTACGATAGAATTGGCGACTTCGAAACTATCGACAAGATCGACAAGGCCAAATGGGAACAGGTTGCACATGCAGAGGTTGAGAAGGCTGTTGGTTCCCTTAGGGCGTCGGCGTAAGCGGGTACAATGAATGGATGGATGAACCACCGATTTGACGAATTAATGATAGCGATGGTGTTCAGGATCTGGCACTTGGGCAAGATGGCTTCTGCATACACTGATATGCGTTGGTCGAGCTGAGCTACATGCAGTGCTGGGAGGCGGTTATGGCATACGGCACAGCTCTGGTTGGTATGAAAGACAATGCTCCCTTTGGTTCCTTCCCTTTTGATGAAAAGATAAAGATGCAGCAGGTGTTGAGTGATCAAAGTCGTTTGCTCTTGCCAAATCTGCGGGTAGGTACCAATCAAGCTAGCGATGATGGTTCCTTCCCTTTCGATGAAAAGATCAAGATGCGGCAGATGTTGAGTGATCAAAGTGGTTTGCTCTTGCCACATTGCTGCAATTGCTCACGAACCATTTTCAGCAAGATATGTGGGTCCATAGTCTCAGGGGAATTTCACTATTCCTGATACAGCTTAGCGTCTAGAAGGAACCATCGTACTTCCTTGTTCTCGTCTCTTCGTGTGATAAGAAGGTCTCATCTGCACACAGTCTGGCCCGCTGATACTTTCGTTTCTTTCACTAGATCAGTCAACTGCCATATTGCCAGAATGTCAGACTCGGACAGCTCAGACTATGACTGGGAACTCGAGGGTTTGAAATCTAGTTTATGGCGCGAGATCTCAAATGTGAAGTCAACAGGGTCGTTTGCCACCTTTGGTGTTATTGACGAGTTTGTGAACCCGGGCATCTCGATCGACGGCATGGGCGGTGCGGTACGACTGCCACTATCACCGGGCGATACCGAGTCCTTGATTCAAGCAAGCCAACGAGCACCCTTTGGCAAAGGGACCCAGACACTGATCGATGAATCGGTCAGAAAGACATGGGAGATCGATGCGGGGAAAATCACTTTTATGAACAAAAAATGGCCGGCCTTTGTTGACCGCATTGCGTCCAAGGCAGCCAAGGAGCTCGGGGTTGCTGGCGCAGCTACTGACAGCCACAGTATTCGGGCCGAGTTTTATAAAATGCTGATTTACGAGCCAGGGGCAATGTTCAAAGCCCACAAGGAGTGAGTTGTCGAATCTTGAGCCTATCAAATAACTAACCATCATCAGCACCGAAAAGACCAAAGGCATGATTGGCACCTTGGTTATCTGCCTCCCCTCTGAACACAGTGGAGGAAGAGTTCTGCTACAGCATGGAAATAAGAAAGAAGCGTTTGACACGAGCGATTCATCAGCTTTTAATGCTTCCTACCTTGCTTGGTATGAATTCCCCACCCAATGTAGGCACCAGCTAACAATAGCCATAGGTATGCTGATGTTACTCATGAAGTAAGCAGATTATCTTGCTGCCACTGTGATAAGCACTCACCAAGCAATTAGATTGAGCCAGTCCAGACCGGATATCGTTGGGTGCTGACCTACAATCTTGTTGCCAGTGCCCAACACAGCAAAATATCAGCTGGCTTTCTCTCATCTCGTGTTCAAAAGTTGACAGGCATTATAAACAGCTGGGAACAGCTGGAAGATCCACCCCAGTTTCTTGTCTTTCCTTTGTCTCATGAATACACCAGCCAAGGCCTGCAACTATCACGGCTCAAAGGAGAAGACCATTCTCGCACACAGCATGTATCAGAAAGCTGTGCTGAACATGGGTCATTCCTAGTTCTGCTGGCTAACATGGAGTTTTGTGTGACTGACTACCAATCTGAGGATGATGAAGAACAGCCAAAACGACTATACCTGACACACATTAGAGATTTGGAAGGGACTGACTGGTCAATTTATAAGAGCCTGCTAATTCCAGACTGTCTGATTCTTGGGGGGTCAGACTATGACCACAGAGCACCTGATGTCCAGCAAGGTGGAGGCTACATGGGCAATCAACATGAAGAAATCAATCGGTTTTATCAAGACAGCGTAAGTACGTGACCGATATTTGGGCAAGATTTTGTGCTTATTATTTACATTTCAGGTCCTTATCATCGTCCCCGAGACCGAGTTCTGTTCATTCATACTCGGCCCGCGCCCTTCCTCCGACGCCTTTGATCGCTTGATGTCTAAGATGAGACTCAAGGTCCAACGAGACGGCAAGACGAAGTATCTTTCCCTCCTTCTTACATTTTGTCGCAAAAGCTTCTTGGATGTGGGAATAGGAAGTGATGAGAAACGAGATGCCTTTCTCGGCTCTATTGCCACAACTGCTCTATTCCTCGATGACAGCAGCCTGTTTTCCAATGCTGTTGGTAAAATGAAATTGGGCTTTACAGACAAGACTTTTACCCAGTTGGGCAACATATTCCCCCCTGACGGTTCAGCCGTCTATAAGAGCGAGTAAGCTCCCCTCCCGTGGCTTTCATTCATGGCGCTTGGCTGATCAAATATATATAGCATGACTGAGGCACTTGAAAAAAGTGGCCAGCTCCATAGGACACTAAACAACCTGGTCAAATTCTACCAAGGATTTTGTGATGGCAATTCAGATGGCAACGACAAGGCTCAGAAGCGGCAGGTCAAGATTTGGCTCAACAGCATTGCCTATAAAGCTCTCAGAACTGTGACAGAGGCTCAGCAGGCAGATCCAGCAGCGCTTGTTACCGTCATCATCGACAATGCAGACAATGCATTCAGCCAATTGTACGTTATCTGCTTCTTTCATTTTTCCAGCTAACGATATACTTTTACAGTCTGATGTACCAGGGTGTTCGTCACTTCGTCGATCGGTTCTTGGGGGATATCAATTTCGTGACCTTGTTAACTGTGCAGATCTTGCATCGTCTTGACTCTGTATCTGGCAGATCCCATAATTACCTGGTACGGGTGCTTGATCGCCTGCTGCAGCCTGTTTCCACTAGATTTGATACAGCAATCTACGGTACAGCGATATCACTGATTGAAGGACAAAACTCCTACGCCAAAACAAGTCCAAATCCAATCCAAGGGCTGTATACGCGCGTTCACGGCTACGATGCCAAACTCAGCGATACTCTGCTCAGTCGCATCAGCGACGGCGCTGCCAAGCTCAATGCGGGCTATCGGGCCGACGATTTCCTCTCCCGCTTTCTCTCCGACCTCCTCCCCGTTCTCGACAGCTCGTCCCACTCTGTGCGTGAGTATGTCTACTCACTCGCGAAAGCGTACATCCTCGCCAACGTCGGCCAAGAACCCGCGAAGCCAACAGACTTCACCCGGACGGGCGAAAGCAACCACTATCCTTCCCCGCCCAAGCCTGAATGTGTCGCCTGCATTCACCTCCTCAAGTTCCTCGACGACCCACACGCCGCCACCACCGCGATCCCGTGGAAAGCCAACAAGGACACATATCATCTGAGAAACAGCTTTGGATTTCTCAACTTTTCGGAGCATATCAACCCTTCTTCTTCTTCTGCTGCTGCTGCTGCTGCTGCTTCTTCTTCTTCTTCCTCTGCTGGCAAGGACAACAGCACCGCCACCGGCGCCACCGACGCAGGAGACTCAAGCACCACCAGCCAGCAAACCGAAACCGGTCAGCATATTGTTGTCACCAAAACCCTGCGATACTGGGAGCAAACACACAAACGCTGGCAGAACCAGGCCGACAGGGCCGTTGAATTCTTGGACAAAATCAAACCCAAGGAGAAGATGAAGGAATGTCTTCTTTTTGGTGGTATCGGTGGTGGTGACAGTGGTGATGATGATGAGGCTGCTCAGATGCGGGGGTACAATGACATTATGCAGTGCAACCTTGTCAGGGTCAAGAATGACCCTGACAGTGACAACAGCAGCAGCTGCAGCAGTAGTGGGAAGAGGAAAAGAGCAGATAGTAGTGATGATGGGAAAGCTTGACTTGTTTTGGGATGAGTTGGAAGAAGAATAAGGGAAAATCCAAAGGGGCATCTTTGCTGATCAAGAAGAAGGAAAAAGAAAAGACAGGCCCAGCAGCAGATTTCACCTGCTTCAAAGGAATTAGAAAAGTTAATATGCTACCAAAAGAGGTGCTGATTGATAGATTATGACTTGCAAAGACAGAGTGGTCTGGTATGCCAAACTAGAACTGATTATGCTGCTTTTTGAAGCCCCTAGTAAGTCAATTGACATGCATCATTAGTCATGAATTGAATTTCCGCTTCAACCAACACTCAGAGTCCAGTCTTTGCTCCAGGCGCTCTGGCTCAGCTGGGCATGGCCATGGGATGCTTGGCCGGCAAAGACAGTGCCCGCGGTTGAATTCCACACAGCTTGGCCGATGGCATGGCCGTTGAGGACGATGGTCAGGTTGGCTGGCTTCTTGGTGACACCGAGAAAGGTGACGTTGCCGAGCGGGGTGTGGTCGAGGCCGACATAGTTGCCGGAAACGGAGACGGACAGGTGAAGGCCGTTGGCGGTCAGGGACACGGTCTTGGTGGCATTTGGTGCGACTGACTCGCCGTCGTCGAGGTAGAGAGAGCCGGTGCTGGAGCCGTCGATCGCTGGAGCGACGAGCACACTCCAGCCGGATTGACGGGCGTCACGGGTGGTCAGGCGGAGTTGCTGGAGGGCGAGGACGGCGCCGCCGCGGATATAGACAGGGAGATGGCCGAGTGGAGCAGCAATCGTTTTGTTCCTGATCTGGTCGTGGTCTATTACCTGACTACGTGTGTACCAGTCGTAGTAGGTGTCGGTACCTTCAACGAGGCCGGGAAAGACGCCGTTGACGGATTTGGCGCCTTGGACAAGGACAGGAGTGACGAGGATGCTGGGGCCGAGAAAGAATTGGCGGTCGGCATCGGCCAGACTGGGGTCGTTGGGAAATTCCCAGGCAAGCGCACGCATGACAGTGTCACCGCGCTGGTTTGCATGCCAAAAGAGAGTGTAGAGGTAGGGCAAGAGGGCGAAGCGGACACTCATCGCCGTCTTGGTCGCGGTGATGACGCTCGCCCAGTTGTAGGCTTCCTGTGGGAGGGCCGAGAGGGTATTGTGGTTGCGATAGAAGGGGAACAGGGCTGAGAGTTGCATCCATCGATTGCACAGTTCTTCACTAAACGTTGAGTCAATAAAACAGTTGCCGTTAGAATAAAGAAAGCAGTATCAATGACAGAATTGGGAAAGTGAAACGCACTCAGCATTGCCATTGAAGCCACAGGTATCGGCACCGAAAAAGGGGATGCCGAAGAGAGAGAAGCTGAGGGCTTGCGGGATCGAAAAGTACATATAATAGAACTTGGACGCGTTGTCGCCGCCCCAGTGACCGGCGACGGTGCCAGAGCCAGGGAAGGTGGAGCGCCCAATAATGACCGGGCGATTGTTGGGCGAGGCAGCAAGGAGTGCATAGTATGTTGCATTCAGGAGCAGGTGTCCATGCAAGTTGTGGACGTCTGGCGGGCGTCAGCACGATCGTTCATCAACAAACAAGAGCGTGAGCGTTCGTACCATACTCTACGACGCCGTTGTGGTGGGTAGCATTGGGCGACACGGCGTGAGCGGCCAGATCGCCATTGCTCTGAATGTTGTTGATGGCATACGGTGGCCAGTTTATGTTACGCTCGCCTGGGGTCGGCGTCGTCTTGAAATAGCCTGTGTATGTGGGCGCCGCAATGGCCGTCTTGGAGGCAGACGATGCTTGAGCGGCCGACGCGGATGAAGCAGAGGCTGCGGCTGTGGCGTTGGTGATGTTGAATCCTTCTGGGTAGTCGTAGCTGATACACGGTCAGCAGTCATGGTCTGGTTGCCGTTACAGCGCCTCAACATACATAATATTTCCAGGTTCGCCACCGAGCTGAAACGGAGGGTGAACAGGATTCAAACTCAAGTTGCCAGTGCCGCATGAGCCTACACAGAAGGAGGATGCCTCGTTCATGTCAATCCAGATGCCGTCTATTGGAAGCTGGCTGTGGTACTTGACCACCTGCTCTCGCCACCAGTCGCGCGCCGACTGAGCCAGCCAGTCCGGGAAGACCTGTGACGGGTCAGCCAAGACAGAAAAAGTACGAAACAGCAGACAGGTTGGTTTCGCACGGTATAGCCAGGCCAGACATCTCCAATATACTCGCTGCCGTCTGGATTCAACAAATAGCTGCCAACCCCGTCATCATACACGCCATAAGCGTCGCTCTCATTGTCTGGATTGGGATGGTAGATTGCAGAATCGATGATGGGGATGTAATGTCGCCCACTGTCATGCAAACGCTGCAGAAAGGCCGCACCTGCTTCATAGCCAAAGCGAATAGGGTCATTTTCAAAATTACGATACTGCTTCATATAGTCAATGTCATTCCAGATGGTCTCCTGTGGGATGCCGAATGCTTCATAGGTCTTGACCACCTCCTCAGTCACGGACCAGTTCTGATAGCCCCAGCGGCACTGATGATAACCAAAGACCCAGTACTGCTGGAGGGCAGGACGTCCGACTACATCGAGATACTGTCTAGTCACATCTGCAGCCGTCGGCCCTGAAAAAAAGTAGAGATCGATGCTTCCACCAATAGTGCGCCAGGTGACATTGGTGGGATGCAGCAGGATTTCCATGCCGTGGGAATTGCGCAGATATACACCGCTGGAGGAAGAGGTATAGTTGCCAGTGGCCGAGGTGGTGTTGAGTTGCTCAGTAACCAGTGCAGGGCTCCCACTGGAATGGTCGTAGTACTTGGTCTGAAGGTAGAAGGGATGGCTCCCATAGATGTTTCCGTCGATTGGATCACCGGCATCTGAAGCATAAAGGGTTCGCGTGAGCTGATTGCCTAGACGCAAGGCGTGAATGACTTCGCCCAAACCATAGAGATTGTATGCAGGAGACTGATGGGCCACAAGCTCGATGAACTGGTTCTCGAACACGAGCTTTGTACCAGTGGTGGAGAAGATGATCTCGTCTGTGGACCGACGCGTGACATTGAAGCCGAAGCCGGCATGGGATGATTGGGACCAGGAGAACACTAGATCACTGGTCCTGGTGCTGCCGCCCTCCACACCTGCGGCCCGCACATATTCGGTGGGCAGTATATACCAACTCTTGTTCTCCGCCGTGATATGACTTGGCACAATATTGACATGCAGACGCTGCTCTGTTTGGAACTCAACTGTCAAGGTCAGGTCCTGGATATCAGTTCCGTAGGCGTAGCATGGTGGACCAGCAAGGGTCAGCTGGGCCGTGAGCCCCGTGGATGAGGTCTGGACATGGCTTGCTAGGTATCCCGGGCACACCTCCTGAGCAACCGTGGCATTGGGGTCTTTGATGTTGGGAAGAATGTTCTGACCGTAGTCGGCAGACTCGGGTACGGTGAACTGGGGAGCATAGCTTGTAGCTGTGGCTGTGGGCGTAGAATCGCCAGTGCCAGCGGAGATGACGGGGGCCGGTGCAAAGAGCAAGAGAGAAGCTTGAACAGCAGTGAAGAGGTTCGACATCGCCATGCTTCTTGCTTTGTGCTCTGGGCTTCGTCCGCGTATCGACAGGACTCAAGATGAGTTCCCGGACTTTTAACACACTCGGTCCAAGGGTGCCCAACACGTGTTCCTCCAACTTACTGCAATGGTACTTACGCTCTTAGTTGCATTCACATACGAGTGGGAGTTTCTCCGAGAGCATCGGCAGGGTGCTGTCCCAGTCAGTGGCTACGTTCTTTTGCCGTCACCAGTCGGCCGAGGCCGGATGAAGAGGCTGTGAGGATCAGCAGACAGGGAGCTCATGTCATCAAGCGAATGGCCAAGCAGCTGAGCAGAATTAATACCACAGTAGGTTGACCGAAAGATGGAGCGAAGTCGGGTTAAGAATAGGAGGGACAAGGAGGTGGCCAATCACACGGCCGAGAAACAGTGGAGACAGGGACCTGCACAGTTGATCTAACTCGTTCACCGGATGACTGCGGGAAATGACATCAGCGAGCAAATCAGAGTTAGGAAGCCACTGTACTGAACATGTTACAGACGGCAATGACATGACAGTATAAAAAATCAGAGTTAGGAAGTCACTGTGCACGATGATGACATGACAGTATGACATCTTACACAATACAGATGGCAATGACACGACAGTATGACATCTTACACAATACAGATGGCATGCTGCACAACACAGAATGATAACTTGACAGTACCATTAATTGCCATACATTCAGACTGCCTAAAATATTTTGCCTGCCCTGAGCCAATATCCTCCTCCTCCCCCCCAAAGAGAAATATGAGCCGCAAAGGGCTGGCTCAACCACGGATCGAGGAACTCGTCCTTCTTCCTTTCAGTGTACCGGTACTAGAAAAATATGACGGCTGTTTTAATACAAGATGGTGAATCAAGCCTCCATCTAGTGTAATACTTGCAAATTAAAAAGAGTTGCCCGGGTTGAAGCCGTGCCTAAGAGTAATTCGAATCGGCCCTCGCCCTCCCTTTTCGTCGGAAGAAGTCCTGCACCTTGCGAACTGCGCTCGAACCGCCGCTGTAGTGGCGTTGGTCAGCCTCGTAGTCGTAGCCGTCGACATATTTTCGCGGCTGCTTTGTCAGGACGGTTCGTGGCGGCCGGCTTTGCTGCATCGATGCTCGTCCTTGGTCAACAACAGCATCGCGGTGTTGAGGCAGCAGTGATGCCAGTGGCTGGCTGGCACCTCGGATGTGGTGCGACCGGGGTTGAGTAGGTGGCAAATATGTTGTGGTGGTGCTGCCACCATTGTAGTTGTCATAATTATGTTGCGAGACAACCTTCTGCTGGAACTGCCCATTCTGGGGCTGGGGTGGTGGTCGAGAGAAAGTGCTGGGGCGCGGTTCGTTGTAGGAAGCAGCATCAGGCTGGGCAGCAACGGGCTGGGCAGCAACAGGTGCCGAGGTTGTTGCTGGTGCCGACGGCTGCGAGTATTCCACCATCTGAGGTGTTGTTGGCTCGGGTGCATAGTCCTTGTTCGACTTGAACGACCACGACGATGGCAACAGGGAGAAACGGCGGTTAGGCGCCTTCTCATTCTGGGACTCCAAGTCCGTACTACGTTTCTTTCCGAGTCCGAAGGAGAAGGATCGTTTGGATTCAGTCGAAAGCCGCGGCGGAGCCTCACCGTCAATCTGGTATGGCTTCATGCTCGTCGGCGGGTATTTCCGGCCATTCTTCTGCCGCTCCTCATCCTTCTTGCGCAATGAGCTAGATCGCCCAAATAACTTCTCGCCCAGACCACTCAGGGTGCTCGATCGTCGATGGTGAGGCGTTTTCTCACCTGGATGATAGCTGTTTGGCGGCATAGGCTGGGTTGTAGGTTGACCGATCGATGCTTGTTGTCGATGCTGTCCTGCAGACGGCATGTTGAAGCCTCGAGCTGGTCTGCTGGGCTGGGTGACGCGGCCTTCAGCATTGGTGGCAGCCACCGTTGGAGCGACTGGCTGTCCATACGAGCCCCGTGAAGGCAGCCTTGGGTCTGATCGGGTCGGGCCGCCGGCCGATGCCAGCGAGCCTTGAGTGCTGGGCCGCCCCCCGTACGGATTCTGTTGAGTTGGCCCGCCGCCAGGTGCGAGAGAGCCTTGGGTGTTGGGGCGCGCGCCATGATGATTTGGTTGAGAGCCGTAAGTGCCAGCAATATCAGAAGCCGATCTGGGAGCGTCGCGAACAGGCCTTGTCGGCGGCGGCATCTTCTGCTGCTGGGAAGATGCCCTGTACGATTGCTCGGGAGCTTGTGCATGCGCCGGAAGGCTGGGAAGTTGTTTCTGTGACGAAGTCGGTGCTGAACCATGCGCAAACGTTCTCTGCTGCGACTCCGAAGTGGCAGCATAAGCAGTAGCTGCGGGTGGTGGTGCCGCCGCCGTCGCCGTGACAGGGGCAGCACCTCTAGTGGTATGGGACTTGGGCGCGACGTATTCTGTTTGCAGCGTATGTCTGGTGCCCTTGTCGCGGCGGGAGCCCGCCGAGAGTTGATCGATGTCTTGCACGCCTTCAGGAGCTCGCGGAATGGCCGTCTTTGGAGCTTGATGCGGAGTGGTTTTGCTGGGCTCGCGAACCGACGCACTGCGGTTGATTGTGGACGACTCGGACGGCGGTTCAGTTGCTACAGGATTAGTGTCTGGCCTGGGAGGGAGAGGGAGAGAGCAAGACATACCAACTGTGAGCGTGCTGTTGGAGATGTCAGCAATGTTAGTGGTGCTGCTTGTGACGTGAGAGACGACATGTTGATACTCGCTAAGCCAGCTGTGTCTCGCAACCTCGAACAGGTCGGCGCGTTTGCGCGGATCCGGGACCAGGATTCGGCGCAGCAGGTCTCGTGCGTGAGGGGAGACATATTCAGGAAAGGTGAGCGGCGTCGTCGTGATGTACTTGTACAGCAGATTGATGTTATCGCCTTCGGGATTCGCTGGGTCGTCGTCAAAGGGCAGATAGCCCGCCAACATGGCATACTAGAGGCGTGTCAGCTCGGGCAAACAGCAAACAGGGTGAGAGGGGCAAGAACAACGACATACCAGGATTACACCACAGCTCCAGACGTCGACTTTGCGCCCGGTGTATAGAGAGTCGCTGACGACGAGTTCTGGCGCGGCGTAGCAAGGACTGCCACAGCTCGTCTGCATCAGGTCACCCCGTCGCATTCCTTGTGCATCCAGGCGGTCGAGCTTGAACTTGCGCACAAAGTCCTTGTTGGACAGGTTGTATTCGATTTCATCCGACAGCGTGTCGGCAGGGTTGAAGGTGTTGGCGAATCCAAAGTCGGTGATGATGATGTTGCGGTTCTGGTCCAGCAGCAGGTTTTCCAGCTTCAGGTCTCGATGGACAATGCCCTTTTTGTGCAGGTAGCCGACTCCAGACACCAACTGGGCAAACAGGCGCCGGGCCGCGGGGTCTTTGAGATAGCGGTGGTTGAGGATGTAGTCGAACAGCTCGCCGCCCGAGGCATACTCGAGGATGATGCCAATGTGGCGCTCGGTCTCAACCATCTCATGTAGGCGAACAATATTCGGGTGAGCGAGGTCCTGGAGAATGGAGATTTCGCGGTAGATTTTGGGCAGTCGGCCCGGGTGGTTCTGCACCGAGTCGCGGCGGATCAGCTTGATGGCGACCTGGGTGCTCCCGTCTCTCTTCCATCCCAGCTTGACCTTGCCGAACTCGCCCTCGCCTAGGGTCTGGCCCAGGATGTAGTCGCCAAACTGGACATCTCTGCGCTTGGAAGAGGACGACTTGGAGTAGTCCTGTCGACGTGCCGTTCCCGCGACTGGCGGTTGATGAGCCGGCTCAGGCGCATCCAGATCATTGAGCGGAACCGGCTGAGCCTCTGCCACGCGCTCCTTGACGCGCTCAGCATCGACGCGTGGATCCGAGACAACCACGCGGTTGATAACCTCGCTATTTTCGCGCACCAGCGGCGCCGGCTCGACCGCACCGTTGGGCTGCGTGGATGCTACCTCACGAGTGCCTGGTGACCGATGTCCCTCCTCCGGGGTCGAGCGCTGCTTTCTCCGGCTTCTAGCCGCAGACGCAGCTGCGTCCTCTCTTGACCGCGCTCTCTCGTCTTCCGGGCTGTATGGCTGTTGCCTGGCCCGCCGTGAGCTTGCCCCTCGTTGATCGGAGCCAGCAGCAGGCGAAGAGGCCGATGCAGCCTGGACTTGGGACGACGTGCGTGTGGGTACAGGGGGAGAGCCATCGTACTGGGCGTCGACAACGGGCCGATCTCGCACACGGTCTCGCTGGGCATGGCCTGACAGGCCAGCCTGATCTGGGCTCGACAGCTGGGCCTGCAACGCGTAGGCCTTTTGTGCCAGATCCGATCTTGGATTTAGGGACGCGCCGCCGGTGGCGACAACATTATTGTAGTATGATTCTGCATTCTGTTCAAGGTAGCTGGCGGTGGCAGAGTAGGGCGAGTGAGGAGCCTGTCCAGCCTGGACAGCAGCGGCCGACATTGCGGGACGAAGCTGAGAGGATGGAGAGCTGGTGGTGGTGGCCACAGCAGGCGTGGGGGCAGGCCCAGCACAATTGGCCGCGTAGAGCAGGCCCCGGTATAATGGACCGCGTGCAGTGAGGGCAGTGTAGCTCAGGAGGACAATGGACGCAAGCAGGTGTGGGCTGAACACACACGTGGGCTCGACAATCTCTGGGCCGCTGACAGAGCTGTCACTGTCAAACAGTCGGCGTGACCCGTGGGACAGCTTGTGGGCGTCAAGAGCCCTTGGGCAGTGACACGAAGGGCGAGAGAGGAGGATGGCGTCAAAGTCAACAGGGACGTGCTGGTGGATGGTTGAGCCACGTGGGAAGGCTGGGCCAATCACCAGCGACGATGAACGGCGTCGAAGGAGCGAAGGAAGTGGACAGCCTCGATCATTGCTGGGAGGATTTGCGAGCGCAGGCAGGAAAGGAGCTGGGAGGGCGGTCGAGCGAGGACGAAGGCAGGGCTGCGGGCAGGAGCAGTCGGGCGACGCGGCGAGGAGCAAAGGGCAGGAGCGGCGGTCAGGCGGTGAGACGGTCAAGAGGGCTGACAGCGGCGATGATGCAGCAGCAGCAGCAGCAGTAGCAGCGATAAGTGGGCAGCCGCGGTGAAGGGCAGCCGCACACACTCGAGGGCGGGAGAGGGCAATGAGAGAGAGAGAGACAAGGGACGAGGCGAGGTGAGGCACGCAGCAGCAGCAGCAGCAGCAAGCAGCAGCAGCAACGGCAACCTGAGATCGAACTGGCGCACCCACCACAGCAACCGACTCAAACTGACTTTTGCTGGGCTCTGGCGTGTGTGGGAGCCAGATTCCCACCCCGCCTACAGTTACTACACTCACCACGGGGGCAGCCCGGCCGCCAACGCCTACGAGTTGCGACCTACCACTTATCAGGGCTGGGCCCCGGGCTAAACTGTCTCCAGACAGCCCCGCGGCCCAGCCAATCTCGGCTAAAGACTACGCTGGACGGCCAACACATCGCCACTCTAACCGCCAGGACCCCACCCGAAACACGCCAGAGCGTGCTTAAATTTTTCACACACCGCCACGCTTGCGAATAATGAGCTTGGCGCGACTGTGGCACTCTGATACCCGTGCGTTCGCTTTCCCAATGAGGCGGCGTCGCGCCTCTGTGCCCCAGCACAACCGCTCGCTTTTGTTGCTTTTGGAGCAGTGGGCGTCGATCGCTGATCCGGATCAAGCATTGTACAGTCAGGCATTGCTCGACCGGCCGATGTACGTGCGTAGATGGCAGCCGCCGTCTTGTTCTTTGCCCGGCAGGTGCATTGCTGCATTGTGCTTGCCGGCACCAGAACAAGAGACCAGAACAAGACAGAGACGAGAGACGGTGTCTGAGCAGCAACAGGGGCACGTCGACCATATAGAGTTCGGGGCTCACGTTCACATACTCTCGCTTGTGACACGCATCCGACCGTCGGACCAGTCGCGACAAGAGCAGGTGTCATGAGCTGCCAAGTGACACGGGAGCATTATTGCAACAAATGTCCGACCATGGTATGATAAGGTCAGTCTTCACCCTCCTTGGTATTGATAATATTAGATAGTGCTACCCACTACCAGCGGCGCCGCAGCCTCAAGGCCTAATTAAACCGCTCGACCAGTTCTTGGGTGGATCAGCTCCCTGGCTCATGCATGTGATTGCCCCCGTCCCGCTCTGCTTGCTGGTGGCTTGAGATCTGAAACCAGCCAATGGCCGGGAGAGGCGCCTGCCAGCTTGTCAGGTCGGAGCAAGGTTCAGACGTGCAGATGTCTTTTGCCAGGCCTTGCACCAACGGCATCGGGCTCCTGACTACTGCCAGTTTCTGTCCGACTGGCCTTGCACCAACATGACGGCATCGGGCTCCTGACTACTGCAAGGCCGTGTCAGCGTGCATCAGATTGAAGAGGAGGAGCAGGAGCAGCAGCAGCAGTGGCAGCAGGGGGGAATCAGGAGTGAGGAGACTGGAGCAACTGCCTATTCGCAGGAGGGATCAGGAGTGAGGAGACTGGAGCAACTGCCTATTCGCAGGAGGGATCAGGAGTGAGGAGACTGGAGCAACTGCCTATTCGCAGGAGGGATCAGGAGTGAGGAGACTGGAGCAACTGCCTATTCGCAGGAGGGATCAGGAGTGAGGAGACTGGAGCAACTGCCTATTCGCAGGAGGGATCAGGAGTGAGGAGACTGGAGCAACTGCCTATTCGCAGGAGGGATCAGGAGTGAGGAGACTGGAGCAACTGCCTATTCGCAGGAGGAATCAGGAGTGAGAGCCCGACAAGGAGACTGGCCTGGTCGCAGCAGGATTGGGTTGTGGTTGTGACGCCGGTTGCGGTTGTTGGCATTATTATTATTGCCTGGAAGTCCTCTCCTCTCTCCATTACATCCCATACTAAAGACCTACTGCCTGGCTCGTCTGGACATGGTCTGCCCCTGCAGGGTCGATGCCATGCTACTCGATCGCTTCTCACGTACGCTCTGACCGGTCGATGCATGCCACTCGATCGCTTCTCACGTACGCTCTGACCGGTCGATGCATGCTACTCGATCGCTTCTCACGCACGCTCTGACCGGTCGATGCATGCTACTCGATCGCTTCTCACGCACGCTCTGACCGGCCGATGCCATGCTACTCTATCGCTTCTCACGCACGCTCTGAGCTCCCGAGGACCTCCCGATCCCGGGCTCGTATGCTGGAGGCGCGGTAGAGGCACTGCCATAGAAGCCAGAGCCGGCTGATTGCTTTGTGTCTGTGTGCTGGGCGGCACCATGAGCATCCTCAGAAACGAGGCCGCCATCGCCCGAGCCAACAACGAGCTGCTGCCCATTCGGCATGCGTCCAATCACCATGCCCTTGGCCACCGACTTGATGACGGCTCTTCGCGAGACGCCAACGGCGTCAATATACACCAGGCCCACGTTCTTGACGCCACCTGTCAGGTCTGACGCCACCGCCCGCGCCTCCTGGCCGTATTTGTGGCCGACCACATTGGTCGCGGCAGCCGAGCCAGACGCAAGCAGGGTGCGACCTGCATGATCGATCCCGTCAGCAATGGTGGAGAAGGCAATCATCGACTTGTTGAAGACGCCAGGCTTGTAGCCCTCTACAGGCCGGCCGTCCGGCCCGACTCGCTTCCTGGCCCTCTCTCCCTTGCCAGCCACCTTGGCACCCAGGTTTTGGGCGTAGCGGCCTAGCTGTCCGACCGTCTTTGAGCTGAGCTGCGCCGCACCCGCCGTGAAGTTGTGGATCTGGCGCACTCTGGCATGTGTGGCTGGAGAAAATGTAATGGGCTTGGGATTGGGCTGCGTCTTGCGCTGGAAAGTCTCGGCACCTGAGGTCATTGCGTTGGCTAGGTAGTTCGAGGTTGTGACCAGAAGCCGTGATGCTTGAGCCGACGTTTGCACAATCGTCGAATTGGCATATGATGGGTGCCGCGAAAGGGCCAGGTACTCGTCCGACACGTTGCTAACCAAGATGTTGTTGTTGCCTTGGCCCTCAGTTGGGAGCTGGATCTCGACCGGCGCTACCACGCAGTTAGTGGACCGCCTGTAATATACACGTGCTGCACATCTGCACCGTCGCGTCGCTAGAAATAAGGGGGTTCAACATACTCTTGGATCCTGGCTTCACGTTGCTTGCTTCCACAACCGTGTACGCGTCTGGCAGCTCGCCCACAACGCTGCCGTTCTCTTCATCAATCAGCACAATATGGCCATGGCCTGCTGGCTGCTGCTGCTGCTGCTGCTGTTGCTGCAACTTCTCTTTGCTCGACGGCGTGGTGATATAGCCCTCGCCAGGGCGGTAGTCGGCCGGGTTGTAGGCCTCGTACGAGGTCGGCGGTGCTGCTCTCTCCAGGAAAGCGGTGCATTGGGCCAATATGGTCTCGAAGGTGTCGACCTCTTCCTGAGTCACTTTGCCGGGGCCTTTGCCGATGCTGGGGAACTCAATGCGGGTGAAGGCGCCCGAGTCGGGGCCCAAGTCCCAGCGCGGAATGAGGTAGCTGCTGGGCGGCTTGTGGTAGATCTGTGTCGTCGCAGGCAGCGGCTGGTCCAGCTCAGGTGGCAAATGCATGTGCAGGTAGAAGTCTTCCTCGGGCGCAGCGCTCGTGTTGCCCGTCGACTGACTGGCGAATGGCGACGAGGTGGGAACCATCAGCAGCGACAAGGTCTGCGGTCCTGATGTCGTGATCTCGGATTCCTCCCCATCCTGGACATGGTAGGCGCGGATGTTGTTGACGGTGAAGATCACCTGCGGCTCAGAGTGGCCGGCCGACATGGCAATAGTAGTGACAGCGTTGAAATTGTCCACTATCGGACACTTGTCCAAGGGATCATGACGCAGAGCCTGTGTCGAGGGCCCAGCTGCGGTTTATACACTCTGCGCTCAAGTGGGCTGCCTCTTGGCCTGGCGGCTATGCAGCCCCTCGGCATTGTTTCATCTCAGTTTCCATTGCGAGTGGGCGGTTTGGCACGCCAAGTATGTCAACCTACCGATATTGGCCTGGCGCCAAGTTGACCACGCTATCGCCACACCTCAGCCACACTCCAGCCATACTCCAGCCACACTTTAGCCATGTTCGCTTGGTGTTAGAGCGTCGATTGAGTTCAGAGATGGAGACGAAGTAAGCCAATCATAGCACGCGTGGCTGAGTACAGCCGTCCAATGAGCGCCGCGTACCGGTGGGTCCGGAACAACGACGGGCCGGGCGTCTCAGTCACGTGGCCGAGGGCTGATCTACTCGGTTAACGGCGGAAAGGGAAATGATGGACAGTGCTTCGGCTGCTCCGAGGTAAATATAAAGCGTGGGACCTCAATCAAGAGCGCCATCGCCTGCTATCATTGGTTTGATCTGATTTTCCCCCGGCACACATTTCATCCTCACCTGCTCGTGTAATAGCATGGCGTCTCTCGCGAGGTCAGCGCGGCCGCTCGGTCGAGCATGTGCGCTCGCCGCCCGCACCCCTCTTCGTCACAGCCTGCTGGCCTCGTATGTGTCCTTCCCTGCCATGAGAGCGGCGATGGGTGCACAGCTAACACCGATCCAGTGCGCGCTCGCTCAGCGCAACGGCCAGACGGAGCAATGCCGACTACGCCGAGCCGCTGCAGCCGACGCCCATCACGCACTTTTCCGAGGAGGAGTCGATGTTGAGCGAGACGGTGTCCAAGTTCGCCAACGAGCAGATCGCTCCGAAGGTCCGCGAGATGGACGAGGAGGAGAAGATGGACCCGGCCATCATCGAGGGCTGCTTCGAGCAGGGCCTGATGGCCTTTGAGATCCCCGAGCAGTACGGCGGCTCCGGCCTCAACTTCACGTCTGCCATCATCGGCATCGAGGAGCTGGCCCGCGTCGACCCGTCGGTGTCGGTCATGGTCGACGTCCACAGCACCCTGGTCGTTACCGCCATTCTGCGGTGGGCCAGTGAGGAGAACAAGAAGAAGTGGCTGCCCCGTCTGGCCACGAGCTCGCTTGGCTCCTTCTGCTTGTCGGAGCCGGCATCGGGATCAGATGCGTTTGCGCTGAAGACCCGGGCAACCAAGACGGAGCATGGATACCGCATCAACGGGTCCAAGATGTGGATCACCAACGCCGGGGAAGCCGATTTCTTCATCGTCTTTGCCAACCTCAACCCCGAAAAGGGCTACAAGGGCATCACCGCCTTCATCGTCGACAGGGATACGCCCGGATTCAGCATTGCCAAGAAGGAGAAGAAGCTTGGTATCCGGGCCTCGAGCACGTGTGTGCTCAACTTTGACGATGCCGAAGTCCCGCACAGCAATCTGCTGGGCAAGGAGGGCGAGGGCTACAAGTATGCAATTGGCCTGCTGAACGAGGGCAGAATCGGCATCGGCGCGCAGATGACGGGCCTGGCACTGGGCGCGTTTGAGAACGCAGCCAAGTACGTGCTGAACGACAGGAAGCAGTTTGGCCAGCTGGTCGGCCACTTCCAGGGCATGCAGCACCAGATGGCCCAGGCCTGGACCGAGATCAATGCTGCGCGCGCGCTCGTCTACAACGCGGCACGGAAGAAGGAAGCCGGCCAAGACTTTGTCACTGACGCCGCCATGGCCAAGCTGTACGCCAGCCAGGTTGCCGGAAGAGTCAGCAGTCTGGGGGTCGAATGGATGGGTGGCATGGGCTTTGTGCGTGAAGGGATTGCAGAGAAGATGTACCGCGACAGCAAGATCGGCGTCATCTACGAGGGCACCAGCAACATCCAGCTGACGACGATTGCTAAGGCCCTGCAAAAGCAGTATACAGTCTAAGTTAGTGGTAACGTGAGGCTAAATTAGTGTAAAAGTTAGCTTGGGCTTTCTAGCAGCAGATACTGCCTAATCAGGACTAGCTTGTTTCTATAGTGTCGCTACTAAACATTGATTGGTGCACTAGTCGGAAAGACTGCACTAGCTGAGTATAGTCGTATAGACAATTCTCTCCTGAATCTCCTTATGGGCAGTCAGGAAGAGAGAGAAGCA
Source organism: Chaetothyriales sp. CBS 134920 (assembly GCA_003693665.1). Taxonomy (NCBI): domain Eukaryota; kingdom Fungi; phylum Ascomycota; class Eurotiomycetes; order Chaetothyriales; family Domatiomycetaceae; genus Domatiomyces; species Domatiomyces catenatus. The sequence goes on along the minus strand of QQSL01000029.1, from coordinate 35,180 downwards.
CGCGATGGCCAACCCCAGCCCGGCCGACTACAAGGCACGGAAAGAAGCCTTTGTTTCAAACCTGTCGGGTAGCTCCATCACCGAGATCAACCTCGTCACGCTCGTTGCCGCTGTATGTTTTCTTCCTCTTATGCTCTTCTCCTCCCTCACACTCACACTCGCACTTGCAACAGGCCGCCGTCTTGCTCTGGACCGCATTGCAGCGTCGTTATGGCTTCTTCAAGTCTTACACCCCCCTGGCTCTGGCCACCGACTTTCTTCTCAATGTTGCCGCCATTTTATTTGCGCTGACGGCGTACAGCTCGGCGCCAGTCTTCCTCAACCTCGCCCTGATCACCCCAGCTGTCTTTGTATTGCTGCTCCTGCCCGCTGGTGCTCAGGGCGGCAGTAATGGAACAGCGGCATCGAAGAAGAAGAAGAAGAAGAACCTCAAAGCCGCAGCAGCAGCTGCTGCAGTAGCGTCGTCGTCGTCGTCGCCACGACTGGTTGTGCGCCCCTTTCTCACGCACTATCGTGGGGCGATGCTGATCGTGACTGTCATTGCCATCCTGGCCGTTGACTTCCCCATCTTCCCACGACGGTTTGCCAAGGTCGAGACCTGGGGAACGTCCCTGATGGACCTTGGCGTCGGCTCCTTTGTCTACTCGGCCGGCCTGGTCTCTTCCCGCGCGCTCTTCAAGACGGCCAGTGCGTCGGCATCGTCGTCGTCTGGCGATTCTAGGCCTCCTCATCTTGCCGCCCGCGTGCTCCAGGCGGCGCGCCACTCGATCCCCCTGCTTGTCCTGGGCGTCATCCGGCTGATCAGCGTCAAGGGCTTGGACTATGCCGAGCATGTGAGCGAGTACGGCGTGCACTGGAACTTCTTCTTCACCCTCGGCCTTCTGCCGCCCTTTGTCGAGCTCGCCGACGCCCTGGTTCACGGCGGCGGCCGCACCCAGTCGAGCTCATCGTCATCGTCATCGTCATCATCGTCGTCGTGGTCCTACGCCCTTCTGGCCCTCGCCATCTCGGCCGTGTACGAGCTGGTGCTGGACAAGACCGGCCTCCTGGCCTACATCCTCATCTCGCCGCGCGGGCCCGACTCGGACCTGCTGGCGAAAAACCGCGAGGGCGTCTTCTCCTTCATCGGCTACCTGGCCATCTTCCTCTCCGGCCGCGGCACCGGCTCCGTCGTCGTCCAGCTGCTCGAAGACTACAAGACGACCACAACTACTCCCTCTTCTTCTTCTTCTTCTTCTTCTTCTTCTTCTTCTTCTTCTTCTTCTTCTTCTTCGGCAGCACAAACCAACACCGAACGCCAGCACCTCCTGCAGCGCCTCGCCGCCGACGCCGCCGTCTCGGCCGCGCTGTTCTGGCTCGCCACCAGCATCCACGCCTTCAACCTGACCGTATCCCGCCGCCTGGCCAACCTGCCCTATGTCCTGTGGGTCGTGGCCTTTAACCAGATCCAAATCTGCCTGTTTGCCGTTGTCGAGGCCTGCGGGCCGCCATTCTCCTACGACGACGACGACGACGACGACGATGATGACGACGACGACAACGGCAACAACAACCGCCGAGCACAATTAAAAGAGGCCAGCAGTAAAATCATGCAGGTCTTCAACAAAAACGGCCTGGTCATCTTCCTCGCTGCCAACTTGCTCACTGGCCTGGTCAATCTCACCTTTAACACGCTGGATGCGAGTGCCATCCAGGCCATGGCCATTCTGACTGCGTATGCGGCTGCCCTGACTGGGTTTGCGCTTGCGCTGGACTACGCCGGCATTCAGATCAAGCTGTGAGAAGGAAAGAAAGAGAAAAACAAAGATTAACAAAATAGGCAAACAAAGAAAATTAGATGAGTTGGCTGGTCGATTACACTCTTCATTCTGATCTTGCCCAACTCAAGTCTCCAAGCTGGAGCCGTAGTAGAACAAATACCACCCTGGCGCCCTCCGGCAAATGTTTCCCCATCCCTCTCCCCTCCCCACTACTCCCCCTCAGACTCCCACACCGAGTCCGAGTCATCATCGACCGTCACCCAGCTCTCCCTAACGCCAGCACGACCACGGCCACGGCCATGGCCCGTCCCCACCCAAGCGGGTACACGCCCAGCCTCGCGCTCTGGTTCGTGTGCTGCGAGGGCTGTCTCCAAGCGTCTGATCTCGGCATTCAGCCGCGCGATTTCGGCCGCCATGGCATCTGATTGGCGCGTGCGCTGGGCGTGTGCCAGCTGGGCCTCGGACCAGAGGCGAACGGGCTGGACTGGCGGCGCAGTGCCAGTGGCAGAAGCAGCAATCGTAGTGGTAGAAGTATTAGTACTTGCTGCAGTCGAAGAGGCGGCATCTTCCGCCGCGAGCTCCTTGGCAGCCTCCCTCTCGGCCCCCATGCGCGGGAGGCGGGATGGGAGGGAGAGAGTATGAGGGCGGAAGCTGAAGGGAAAGCGGCGGCCACCGGTGGTGGTCATCTGGCCAGGAGAGGCAAGAGAGGAGGAGAGGCTGGAGGATTTGCAGCTCATGTCGGGGAGCGCCGTGAGGGTGGGGTCGTCGAGGTCGGTGGTGATGGTGCCGGGGAGGGTGGTAAAGTCATTGTTGTTGTTGTTGTTTCTGTTGCCGCTGCGGCCGAGTCGACGGTCATCCTCATCCTCAAAAGAGCTGACTGAGCGAGAGGTAGAAAGAGCGGTGGTGGCAATACCCGAGGTTTTGGCCATCCTGATGTTGGCGGCGGCCTGGAGAACGTCGATGGAGCTGTTGGTCCTGGTGGGAGCAGGAGTGTTGGGTGGAGGAATTGGCTGACGGACGCGTCGGACGCGTCTGTCGGGGTGTGGCCAGCGCTGGTCGACAAGGTCGGGCAGCTTGTTGAGGCGGCGATGGAGCTTGAGCACAGCGGCATAGCGGTCAGAGGCGCTCTGGTTCTGAAGGTCCGTAGAGGGAGCGAAGGTATTCGCGGAAATGTTGGAGGTGGTGTTCATGGTGAGCATTCAGGAACCAATCAGGGATATGGAAGGCACTCTCTCTGAACAGCAATGTGTGGACTTGTCAAGACAGTCAAAGGATACAGAGAAGCAGTTCAAGCATAGAGATGATGAGAGACACTGTGGAAGATGATGGTTTCTGGGTAGAAGAGGTGAGGTTGAACAACAGAGCGAGGGGGAGAGGGGACAGAGGGACAGAGGGACAGAGTGACAGAGGGACAGAGGGACAGAGGGACAGAGGGACAGAGGGACAGAGGGACAGAGTGACAGAGTGACAGAGGGACAGAGGGACAGAGGGACAGAGGGACAGAGGGACAGAGGGACAGAGGGACAGAGTGACAGAGGGGGGCAACGGGTGTTGTGCCAATGGAAATAGACGCGTTGTGTTGTCAACACACGTACAGGGCAGAAATTGTATTCACTGTAGGCAAGATATGAGTGGCAGCAGGCACTAGGACAAAGAAAGGGGCAAAGGCAGGCAGGCAACACACCATCATTGCCGAGGCTGAAAAGGCGGCAAGATAGGGGATGTGATGTTTGTTGTCTCGACAAGCTCGTCAAATTACCTGTCCATTTTGTTCTTCAGCCCAGGCGTCGTAGATCGAGTCCTTGGGCCTGGCCCTGCCCCTGCTCTTTTCTTTTTCCTTAGTAGGGCACTACCCTGACCCGCTTGCGCAGATCTTCGGGCAGTTCGTCTTCTTTGACCAGTCCCATCTGCAGGCAGTCGCCCCAGAAGAAGAGGGCGCGGTCTTGAGCATACGCTAGGTAATCAAAGGGATCCTCGTCCTCGTCCTCGTCGCCTTCCAGGTGCGCTTCTTCCTGCGCTCGGTTTTCCGGTCGATCGTGCCTGGAATCTTCCTGCTGTAGCTTCTCCTCCTGGTCCAGAGGGTCGCTCAGTGGGTGAAGCACACTCGGTCCAGTCCCGTTGGCAGTCTCTGTCGTGCTGGGCTCGTCGAGCTCTGGGACCTTGGCTTGCACAATGCCCCAGGCGACCCAGACGGCCGAGTTGGCTATGCGCCAGAGTCTGGTCTCATGGAGCAGCAGCTGGATGTCTTCCTCCTGTTTCTTCTCGCGTGCCTGCTCCTCAACGTCGTAGTCCTGAGCAGATACGCCAAGCGGAGTTCGGGCGTCGAGCATAAAATCAGATATGGTGGTCTTCTCGCGGCCTTCAAAGCGAGGCGTGGCTGAAGCAGCCGGGTTGATTTGAGGGCGGTGCATGACATAGCTGCGAACAAAGCGGTATTGCTCTTCTGGAGTAGGGTAGGCATGGGCGTTACATGCCCACGGCTTGTCTGGGTGGTGGTAGTTGTAGCACCACTCGGTAAAGTGGTTGGCAAACTCCAGGCCGGCAGTGTTAGGGCCGGCATATTCAAAGTCAATGACGACAAGCTGCTTGTGCTGGTTGGAGGGCTGCAACAGAGGTGACTCTCCCGACGGAACGATGCGCATCAGGTTGCCGTACTGAGTGTCGTTGTGGGCGAAGACCAGCTTCTTGCGGACGCCAAGTTCACCGCCAGCTTCCTTGACCATCTTGGCCCTGTATCGATCATACGCACGGCGAAACAGGGGCCACTCCACGCCACAGATGAGTCCGTACTTGGTGTACTTGTCTTTGGGCGAGGTGCCAGGAACATGGTTGACAAGATCATGGACCTGCTTGTCCAGCCAGGTAATGATCTTTTCGCACCTGTCCACCCATTTGTCCCAGTTTTGGAAGATGGCAGGTCCTGCTTCCCACTCGGCCTGCAGAAGCTCGACGCCATCGTGCAGCTCTCGCATGCGCTTGGCAATTTGTTTCGACGTCTCCGGCACCCGCAAGTCCTCTGCCGTCAGAGTCCGGGCATGGAGGTATTCTTCGAACCGCCCGTTGGTGAAGGTGCCGAGCAGTCGCGGGCCTATCTTCTTTCTCGCCAGTCTCCTAAGGATGGCCAATTCATCGTCGCGGTTGATGAGATGCTCAACCTGAGGCCCGTAGATCCTCAGCAAGAGTTGCATGGGCCGCCGCTTCGACACGACCACGCCTTCATCTCCGGGATTGGGTTGGGGAAGCTCTGTTGGCGGCTTGACCACATAGACGGCGTTGGTCAGGGCTCCGCTCAGTCTGGCAACATCGAGGTCCGCGGCATTCTCGAGGGGGATGCGGCGCCAGCCTTTGAGCCGGAGGGTATGGGTGATGGTGAGGATGTCCTCCTTGAACTTGACCCAGTTCCTGCGGTCCTTTCTGACCTGTCTGTCACTGGCCTCAACCTCGCCAGCGCCCCCGGTGTAGGCCATGGCCTTGGAGTTGTCCAGCGTGGCCTCGACATTGGGCACCAGGATTTCGTCACCAAAGTAATCGGTGTCTGAGGACGCAGTCGGGACGGAGGAGCGTTTGAGGGCCTTTGCAAGCGATCCCCTGCGGGCGCCCAAGTAGGGAGATCGGGGTGCAAGCTTGGGCGTGGCGATGGCGGAGGGGTGGAAAAGCCCAGACAGGATTTGCTCGAGTTTGGCAAGATCGACCTCTGCTTCCTCAGAAGGAAGGCGCTTCCTGCGCTTCGACTTTTCCTCCCTCAGCCATTCCAGCACCTGTGCCAGCACCCTCGCCTCGGCCGACGGCAGATCCGGCAGATCCTTCAGTCCCAGAGAGGAGAACTGCTGCGAGAGGGAGGCCGACGAGCCGGACTGCTGCATGGGCGGGCGGCCGGCCATCTTTCGCCCAGAGATGGAGGCGCGGTGTTGCCGCGGAGCGACCACCTTGTCCTCTCTGTCCTCGCGGTCATTTTCAATGGCAGCTGGCGGGATCGTCTCGGGCTCCTCCACCAGCGTCACGCCTGTTGAGGGGTGTCAGCTTGCATGGCTGTGTGTCTGCCCTCGAGCGGCCTGTCTCCCTGCCTGCGCCACCTACCTTTTTGGGCTGGAAGAACAGGCGACAGCGACAGCGACAGCGAGGAGCGAGGGCCCAGGATGTCGGATGGCGTCAGCGCACCTCGAGCCGACATGATTGGTGGAGAGTGCGTGTCTCGGTGGCGTGGGAAACACAGTCTCAACGCGTGTGCAATAAGCTACCTAGGCTTCATCAAAGCACCGCCAACGAAGACGCTTCGCCACCGGTCGCGTGCTCACTTGCAATTACGGGGGAGAAAAAAAGCCGCGTGGTGGACTGCTCGATCCCGTCCGTGGGCCATGGGATCTGATCATACGGAGTACGGGCCACGTGCACACGCCAGAGCGAGAGCGAGAGCGAGAGCGAGCACGTGCCGAGACGACAGGCACCGGCCGACAATCAGCCAAGGAAGTAGACTGACAGTAGTGTCAGGTAGACATACAGTAGTGTCTTAGGTGTACAGGACTGTGGACTGAATCATCTCTGCCACAAAACGCCATCTTCCAGTAATATGTACTGTAGTAGTTATAGCCATCCGCCCAACCGCCCAACCTCTCCCTACCTGCAGCTTCGCATCATCTCATCCCCTCTCTCTGGCACTTCCCCTCTATGGCGTGTCCTAATGCCGCCGTTGCTCGGGGGAGAGGGTGTTGCAATGCATCAAGATCGTGACAATAGTGGTACATTCATAAGTCGCCGCCGTTTTTATAATTTGGTTGGCGATTATTCGCTTGTCGCCGGTTTTATAATTTGGTTGGCGATTCACCATTCGCTTGTCGCCGCGTCGACACTGGCTCGGTCGGCTCTTCGACCAGGTCAGACAGGCCAAAGGCGCTGTGCTCGACATCGTAATGGTGCATCAGACCGGCACTCTCGGCACTGGCATGGGGCCCATGGAAGTTGGATGTCAAGCTAGTGCTCCTTCGGTGCGGCTCCAGGCTCCTTCGGGCCTGCATGCTTCGGCGGGTGGACAGACCGGCCATGGGGTCGGTGGGAATGCCCTCTTCGCCCGCGTGCTTTGACCCGAGCAGCTGCGTGCCATCCGGGTCTTTCCTCGACAGATTCAGCAAGTAGACGCCAGTGAAGATGGTCAGGAAGCCGCAGAGGAGCGAGATGGTATTGACAGCATCGGTGGTGTTGAAGCCGCGGAAGAGGATAAAGGAGGCGCACAGGGTGGCGGTGGTGAAGGTCACATAGTATAGCGGGTTGACAATCTGAGTGGGGAACTGGCTGAGCGCCTTGTTGAAGTAGTTCATCTGCGTGAGGATGCAGACGACGGTGACAATGGCAAAGACGTATGTCGACGGGTGCGAGAACTGGTTGTTTCCGGCCATGGTCAGCTTGAGCGCGATGCCAAACGCCTTGACCGACATGACCGAGACGGAGCCGACAACGGAGCAGATGGAGATGAAGACCAGCGGGTTCTTCTTGCCGTACAAGGGCGCGAATCGGTAGATCATGACAAAGGAGAAGGCGATGGCGGCGATGCAGTAGAGGAGAAAGGCTGGGTCCAGGTTAGCGGGCGCACGATCTGATCAGTCTCAAGCACCGGGTACACACCTGGCTGGACAGCATATTGCAGAATCTCATCGACGGTGCTAATCTCCTGGTCGGGCGGCGCGTGAAGCACAATCACGACGGAGCCAATCAGGCAGATGGCGCATCCCAGCTTGCCGAGGATGCCCAGCTCCTCGCCGAGAAAGTAGGAGCCCAGGACAGCGCCGATCAGCACACTGAGCGCGCCCAGCGGAGTGACGAGGATGGCGGGGGCAAAGGCGTAGGCGGCAAAGTTGGCAACCTCGCCCACAATGAGCGACGAGATTCCAGCCCACCAGAGCGGTGTCTTCAGGTAGGCGAATCCGTCGCCTTCGAAGCCGTGCTTATCGGCCGCGTCATTGAGGCCTTTCTTTGTGATGACGAAGCTGGTGCCAATGGCCATGGTCGAGGTGATGGCCAGGGCCAGTCCAACCCACTTGTCTTCCATGGTTCAGCGGGGCAATCGACGGCAGTGCCGCAGTGCTGTGTCTCCTTGAAGAGGGCCGATCGAGGGCCCTTGGTCTGGCACCGATGCCAGCAGCGCCAGACAAGCCGAGAGAGAACAACAGGGCAGCGGCAAGCAAGCGAGAGACGCCACCGCCGAGGGACAGCAAGGAGGGCAGCAAGGAGGACAGGCTGTCGATGGGAGCTGGGTCGGGTCCGGTCAGGAGGAAGGCGGCGGCGCGACTGCGAATAAGGAAAGACAAGGCAAGAAAAAGGGAAAAAAAGGACGAAGAGAGCGAGGTGGACGGTGTTTGCAGCGACTTTGCACTCGCTGTCGCTGTCGCTCTATCTGGGCTGTGATACGGGGAGCACGCAGTTGGTCTTCGACTGAGCGCCAGAAGGTGTTGTGCGTGGTGACAGTGGGGCACTAGTAATTGGTACGTGTACTCCGTATTACTGCCACTGCCACTGTGACACACCCCTTATGGCCCCGTCGATCGAGCCTAAAAGTGGGCGAGTTCGCGGCCCTCGGCTAAGCGGAGCCAACCAGGGGTACGAGTGCGGCTTAGCAGCGTGAGTTAGTCTCACAATGGCACTGCTGGATGCAGTCTATCTTGAAGCAAAGCTAATAATAAATCGTGTTGTATTAGCACTCTTTGTGTACTGTGTACTGTACAGGTAACTTACTAGTACAGATGCGGCTACATTACGCTGCTCCTGTTCTTTCCCACACAAATGACTCTTTCCTCTCATCAGATAAGCTTATAAGTTAGGTTACATACCAACTTAACATAGCCACATAAGCACGCCACGTTTCAGCGCAACTCCAGTTCCCGCAAGTTAGCAGAGTAGCCAAGGACCACAGGGCTTTCTGAGGGAAAGCCACTCGATTTAGTTACATGTACGCCCGTGAGAATAACTGGGAATTACCGTACTTGCTTCTGTCAAAAGGCGTAAAGCCCAGCGACTTGGCGGCTTCGCGCTAACCGCTTGTGTCGACCACAGCTCCCCGCCAGTTCGTGGGCGTCGTCCAACACCACCACAATGCAGCCCTGTATGTAGTCTTGAATCTGCCGTACGTTAATATATATATTATGGACAGGCTGCCATTATAAATAGGCTACCCTTGTGAGCTGGTTGCTGTCTCTCCACAGGAGGGCAGCCCCTCCTCCATCTAGGCCAAGTCCCGGACCTGTAACTCATGTCAAAGATGGCCCAGAAGAACATTGTCGTCATTGGGTATGTGCCATTCTCTGTCGTCGACATGCACCCATCTAGTGATTAACCTACTCAGAGCCGGGGTAGCCGGGCTGACCACAGCCTTCCTCCTGTCCAAGGAGTCGAGATACAAGATCGTCGTTGTGGCCAAGCACATGCCGGGCGACTATGACATTGAATACGCTTCTTGCTGGGCTGGAGCAAATTATATGCCGTGAGTTGGAGCAGCACTCCGGCCGAGCAGTTGTCACACCATTAACGCGTCTATCAGGGTCTCAAAAGCTGGGACCGCGGCCGCTAAATGGGATCGAGACACATGGGCGCCACTGGCAGACCTAGCACAGAACCACCCAGAGGCCGGCATCCATTTCCAAGGTACACCCACCTTCCTGCTCTAGAGCTTCGAGCCCGCCGACCAAAGACCGAGACTGACGGGTCAAGAATGCTACATCTACAACCGGACAAAAGACGTGGGCAGCGCGACAGCAACCTGGTTCGCCGAGCTTCTGTCTCCCAATCCATGGTTCAAAGAAATCTTGCCCAACGTGAGCCTACCAGCCTGTGCAGCATGATCAAAATAACCCAGTGGCTGATCAACCCTCACAGTTTAGGTCGATTCCCAAGGGTGAACTCGCACCTGGAATCGACTCGGCCACGGCATTCACGTCTGTCTGCATCAACACCGCCATCTACCTACCCTGGCTGGTCTCCCAATGCCTGAAAAACGGTGTGACCTTCCAACGAGGCGTCTTCAAGCATGTGCTCGATGCTGCTGCACCAACCTCCTTGATGCCCAAGGTCGATCTCGTTATCAACTGCACTGGTCTGGGGGCTGCATCTCTCGGTGGTGTTGAAGACAAGACTGTTGTGCCTGCTCGGGGTCAGATCGTCGTGGTCCGCAATACGGCCGGGTCCATGGTCGACGTTTCCGGCACCGATGATGGCGACGATGAGGCCTGCTATGTTATGACGCGGGCTGCCGGCGGCGGCACCGTCCTCGGGGGCTCCTACCAAAAGGGCAAGTGGGAGTCACAGCCGGACCCTAACCTGGCCATCCGCATCATGAAAAGGGCTGTTCAAGCCTGCCCACAGCTTACAGGTGGCAAGGACATCGAGCACCTCGACATCATCCGTCACGGCGTCGGCCTCAGACCCGTACGCGAGGCTGGCACTCGCATCGAGAAAGAGCGGCTGGGCAAGGTCGAAATCGTGCACAACTACGGAGCGGGCGGCGCCGGGTACCAATCCTCGTATGGCTGCGCTCTGGCTGCGGTGCAGCTGGTCAGAGAGGGTCTGGCGGATCGTGCGCGGTTGTGATGGGGGAGTCAAGCTGACATCAAGAGTCATAGTTAGAGGACGACTACTTCCTCTTGCTTTTAATATCTTATTCCATGCAGGCTGCGCCGTCGAGTCAGCTGGATCATCGCCTTTTTTGGCTCTTTGTCGGCAAGACGGAGTTTGCCAAGCCTGTGTGGGCTTGGCGCTGGATTGGCCTCAATTTCAGTGCAAAGAACGCAGGGCAAACTGGCGATATCACCGCTCTATTACTGTAATAGTAGTAGCCCTGGACTGCCACGCTCTTACTTGCTCTCCAATCCCCTCGAGCCCACTTTATCGTCCCTCACAGGGCCCCCACGCCATGGCTGAGCAGCCTCGCGGTGGCACAATGCCTTCTATAACATAAATCCCTCACATCCCCCCCTTCTCCTCCCAATGTTTCTCTCTCAATCTCACCGGAGAAAGTCGAGGAAGAGGCATGTGGGAGTTCCCCGTGAACTTCATTACACTGCACTGTGAGTAAACCAGGCTGGATCAAAAAGACTACAGACTACTGACGGCCATGTTGAGACAGATGCCTACATCCTCAGCTGCTGCCTTGTCTCCTTTCTTCTCATCTCCTTCTACGGAAATGTGCGCCTTGTTGACGCCTTCTTCTTCGGCGTCAGCTCATCCACCGGATCTGGACTCAATCCGTGCGCTGATTTGATCATTCCCATGCTCTGCATTCTTTGATCAAACTAACCCCTTTGCAGTATCGATGTCAAGGCGCTCAGAGGATACCAGCAACTCGTTACCTACTTGTTTGGCATCCTCACCAACATAGGCTTCATCAACGTTGTCGTCGTCATTATCCGTCTCCGCTGGTTCGAAAAGCGGTTCAGACATGCGGGTACGTTTAGTCCAGGACAGGATCCTCAATGGGTCGATTCACGCCCTTATCATCTCTCCTACGGCACCCTCCGAAACGAGAGGCATGGTTATAGTGAGCCGGTTGATCTAGAGCAGCAAGTTAGTCTCTATGCCCCACCAGACGAAGCGGCGTCGCTAGCCAGGGAAGAGGCAGATGACCCAGAGCACACTCCCACACATATCTCCTTCGCCCCAGATCCTCGTGAGAATCAGAAACAGAGCGAGACAGCACTATACATTCCATCTCCATTAGCCAGAGAGCAAGGCCATCCCTTTGTTGAAGTTGAAGCCCGCAGCGATAAAGACAGCGATGCCAGTGTCAACGAAGAGGGCGACTACTACTATGGGAGGCCAAAACCCGGCCAGCCTTTTGCTTTCGACAGATCTATATTGCCGGGGATTGGACGCTCCCTTAGTAGAGCAACCACTGTTGAGCGGGCAGTCGCGTCGCTCTTTGTCCAGGGAGGAACCCACGGTGGCCGTATTAATCGTCCAGGCAGATTAGCCGGCGGCATGCGTTCTGAAGCAATCCTTGCTCGGCTCCCTGGCCACGCTGCCATTCGTCGCAACTCATTCTTCTCGACCATGTCCTTCGACGACACGCAACTGCGAGGGGAGATCGAGTACCGCGCTCTCAGGCTGCTTCTTAAGATTGTTGTCGCCTATTTCTTCGGACTGCACCTCTTCGGTGCCATCTGTCTGATGGGTTGGGTATGGACGTCGGAAGAGCCCAAATACCGCGACTACATCGACTCCCAGGGCCTGTCCCACACCTGGTGGGCACTATACTCGGCAGGCACAATGGTAAATAACGTTGGGCTCACTCTGACTCCCGACTCCATGGCCATGTTCAAAGACGCGACTTTTCCTATGCTTGTCATGTCCTTTCTTGCATTTGCGGGTAACACGTGCTACCCCATCCTCCTCCGACTTACGATCTGGACCATGGCACGAATAGGGCCGAGAGCGAGATCAAGATCATCAGACGAGGTCCAGGAGGCGCTTCAGTTCCTGCTCGACCACCCCCGGCGCTGCTACACACTGCTCTTCCCCAGCCGTCAAACCTGGGTCCTGCTTGGCAACTTGATCTTCCTCAACCTGGTCGATGTCCTTCTTATCATCTTGCTGGACCTGCACAACCCGGCCGTCAATGACCTCCCACTCGGTGGCCCACGCATCCTCGCCTCGCTCTTCCAGGCCGCCTGTTCCCGCCACACCGGCGCCGCCGTCTTCGACTTGGCCAAGCTCAACCCGGCCGTGCAATTCTCCATCCTGGTCTCCATCTACATTGCCGTCTTCCCCATCGCCATTTGTATCCGCATCTCCAACACTTACGACGACCATGGTCCGCGATCACTTGGAGCCTATGACGACGGCGATGACAACAACCACAACAATGACACTCCCGAACCAAACTGCTCGTCATCATCTTCGTCATCTTACGTACTCTCCGCGCTCCGCAACCAACTCAGCTTCGACCTGTGGTACATCTCGCTGGGCATTTTCCTCATCTGCATCGCCGAGGCCGACCAGATCATGGACACGTCGGAGCTGGCAATCGCCGTGTTCCCCATCTTCTTCGAAGTCGTCTCGGCCTATGGCAACGTCGGCCTCTCGCTCGGCCACCCGGCCGTCATGACCAGTCTGTGCGGCCGATTCTCCGCCTTCAGCAAGCTTGTCCTCTGTGCCATGATGATCCGTGGTCGCCATCGCACGCTTCCTTACTTGCTCGACCGTGCTGTCAAGCTGCCGATTGATGATGAATTTGTTGTTGATGCCGACGCCGACGATGCTGATGACGCCGCCGCTGCCGCCGCCGCCTCTTTGAAAGAGCAGCAGCAACAGCAGCAGCAGGATACGCACCGAACCAAAAGTGCGGGCATGATGAATCCACTACCACTCGGCATAAGGCGGTGCTACACAGAATGATGAATGAGGACTGGCGAATCCAAGGCGATCCAGCCTCTCTCTTCACGAGTCTCGCTATATGCTGTGTCACAAACACAGAGATCTGGCTTCATGTTGGAAAGAATGCTTCGATTGAGGTCTGCACTCTGAATCAGGATCGAGCTGGTCAAAGTCTATTCAATTCTTTCTCCCAAGCCAGGCAATCCCTCTAGCTCTGGCCATCCGCATACGCCTAGTCATTGCTCTTGTCCCACGGGTATCCTGAGCACGATTTCTTGAGATTCTGAGTAGATAACCACAAACTTTTTGTTTTTTTTTTCCTCCAGCGCGGCCCTCTGCGCCCGAGCTCTACCCCGGCAACGTTTATTACCCCAACACCTCTGAGCCTGCGCCAAAACAGCTCTATAATTCTCTCATTGCATGATTCGTCATGGGAGCCGTGTCAAACTTTCGACATCGTTTGATAAAGACAAAACAAGGAAGCCAGACGCCATGGTGAAGCAGCAAACATGGACACGCAGTCGAAGACTTAGCCAGTTAACCTGTGGCTGATGATGGTACAATTTCGCTCCGGTCGTTAACAGTCCAGGTGATTTTCTGGCCAACATTTCACATCATCATTTGGTCGCTCAGCAGCCCCGGTGCCACACTCGCGCTCGGATCCGGTGTCGTGCCAGGCATCAATGTTGCTGGGTTGAGTGCAGCCAGTCGATTGGCATTGTTCTGTAACAGCTCGGGGTTGCACGCCGGAGAGTGTGTCTTGTGGTACTTGAGCCCGTTGAGGTTCTTGTACCTCTTCTGACACACCTCGCACTTGTATGGCTTCTCCTTTTCCATCCCTTGTGTGCCGGGATATGGAGCCTGGGTATCAGGGTTGACAATGGAGAAGGTGCCATCGCCATTTTCATGCAACCTCTGGCTGTTGTGGCCGTGCTGTAAGCCGTTAGCATTGTCTGACGCTGGGGGTTCCAACACAACTTACCGTTTTGTGATACTTGAGGCCGTTCTGGTTCTTATAGGCCTTTTCACAGCCAATGACAGGACATCGGAACGGCTTGGGCTCTTCATACGGCAGCAATGGCTTGGTGGTGTCTGGAAGGCCTGCTGCCACTTGTCGCTCTCGGATCGTCTTGGCAATCTCGCTGTTCGGACCGTATTGCCCACTGCCCAGGCGTTGGTGGACAGCGCCCTGGGATGTGGAGGCACGGCTCTGCTGGAATAGCTTTCTGGCAGGCTCATCGATATACAGATCAATCATATCGCTATTGTTGCCATAGCCGCCAAAGTGGCCAAATCCATTCTGTAGCCCGGCAAAGAGTGCGCTGTCCATGGACATGTCGTCCATGCCAGACATGCCAGACTCATCCAATTCGCCAGGCGACCCAGGCGCTGATGAATCTGGCGTCGGTCTGTACGGCTGTTGCAGGTCTTGGAACTGCTGCATCGGGTTTGCTGACAGCGTGGCGCTATTGGTCTGGAAGGCAGGATTTCGCGCACTCGTTATCGGGGTGGTTGGGGCAGACTGCCGGAAGGCTTGATGGCTCTGCATCATTGTGGTGTTTAGCTGCGGTATTTGCGGCTGCTGTATCGACGCAAATTGGGCCTGGGGAGATGCCGTTGCTGAACTACGGGTGTAGAGGTTGGATGGAGGAGTGCTTTCGTCCATATCGTACATTTCCATATCCTCGACCGTATCCATGTCAGGAATTGTTTGGAGGGTGCTCGAGAAGCCTGTGCGTTGTGGAGCGGGGCCCTGGGGTGGCTGCTGCTGCGTCTGCTGTAGTTGCTGTTGTAGCTGTTGCATCTGCTCTTGCGTTTGCTGCTGTATCTGGCTCTGGTTCTGAGCCGAGGCTCCAAAGCCGCCCTGATACTGCAGCTGCCGCTGCTGAGCCTCGTGTTGGACTTGGTTAGCCGTGGTGGCAGCTAGGGCAGCGCGGGTGTCGGGCAGGCGCCGCTGGATATTGTGACTGGACACGGGCTCTTTCTGGGCATGGGCCTCCTCATAGTGCTGCAGAAGATCGTGGAGGGTGGGAAGGGTGAGTCCACAGCAGGAGAAATCTTTCATGAAATTGGCCTCGAGCTTGGGAAGGTAGGACGAGGAGTGGTACGAGGGCGACTGGAAGGTGAATGGAGAGGTACCGGACATCATCATACTGCAGCTGTCAGCTTCTGGGTTGGATTCATCAAATGGTGGATTGCAGCTGCACCAGAGCGCAACTTACTCGTCCCTAATCCAGCTGCCGACAGAAACGCCACCCCAGCTCATGCCGGTGCCAAGGCTCTGTGCCAGGCTTTCCCTCCTCATGGTGCTGTTGGCCTTGCCATTGACTGAGATGGGCTGTGTTCCATTCTTCAACTGCGAGACATCGCTGTAGGCATTGTGCGGGGGCTGAGGCACAGCCTGGGGGCCCTGCATATTGAGAGCATGCCACTGCGAGCTGTCTGTGCCGGTTCCACGCTGCAGGGCAGATGTCAGGTTGGAGGGCTGGTTGCCTCGAGGCGGCGAGCCAGATGACTCTCTGGGTGTGATCGAGATCGGAACTGGAGGACTGGCGGGCCCGGCCATTCGGGAACCTGGTGGCGAGGCCCCGAAGAGCGGGAAGGAGTTGTCGAGATCGGGCTGGAGGCGGGCGTCCACCAGCGACAAGCCTGTGGTCGACTTGCCGGTGTTGACAAGCTTCTTGACCCAGGGAAGCGAGGTCTTGTCGGTGCGGCGGCCAGCTGAGGAGGCCTGGGAGACGGGCGTTGCTGGCGTGGTCTCGCGGGAGTGGAAGTGCGACTGGTCGCTCAGCGAGGGCGAGTGTTGAAGTGGGGGCGGGCTCTCAGCAGCTGCAAACATAGACCTGGGCTGGCGTCGTGATCCAGGGGGAGGCACGGGGAGAGGGAGAGAGCAGGAGGAGGCGACCGAGCTGTAGTTGTTGGTACACGGAAGCGGCTATCGGGTAACGTCCGGGAGGCAGGAGCAAATACTGGAATCAGAGGCCTGGCTCAGAGCAAGGGCGGACTACCGGTAAGCGCCTGGGAGTGAGGTATTATCAAATGAACGGCCGGTGGACTTCAACACGCGCTTAATGCTTCCAGTGCTCAACACTGCCGGGCTTGTTTGATTTCGAGACGCGGGCCAGCTTCAGCTTCGAGAGCGTGTGGTGTGTAGAGGGGTTGGCGGGCGGGCGGGCAGTCGAGAGCTCAGTCATCAGTTACTCGCTACTCTTTCTTTAAACCATTCGCTCGCTGGGCAACCTGTCATCAGTCGGGCAACTCAGTCTGGCACTCAGCACCAGTTCATCAACTACTAATCGCGGAGGGATTCTCCAAGCGGTGGCTGCAGGCGATTCGGTTATGTCGAGAGGGTCGGACACGGAAGAGGGATGGTGGAGGCGACCGTCCGCGTTTAGGGTTATTAGGGCAGGCAGGACTGCCTACTCAGATTGCCTGTAAGCTGGAAGGAACAGCCCGTTTGGCCCGTCGGGCCTGTTTGGCCAGCTGCTAAGGGCCTACTAACGTCGGCGAATCTTCATGCGCGCTCCTTCCCGCTGTCGTTCCAAGGCCCCACTCGCACTTGCACCTTGCACCTCATTTGCACGCCCTGTTCTGTCGCCGCGCTCGGTCAGGGTCTGCCCACCCGCCCAGGCACGGCCGAAGGGTGCCCAAGTCACTACGCATGCGGCCGCTCTGCGGTGGAAAACCAGCGGCGATGCTGGCCGCCAGACATCATTTCTGCACCCGGCGCCCAACAACGGCAATCGCCGAGCGTCGGGAGTCAACTCCCCTTTCACTCCCCTTTGAGCCCCCCCCCACGCTGGGTTTAGTGGTGCTAGTGATGCCCAGAAGGAGCTAGCGATGCCTCCTTGACCTCCTTTGAAGGGCGGTCTGTGCCCTGGGCCTCGTATGGTATCCCACTCAGATCTCAGTCGACTTGTCGAGACTCGAGACAGCACTGCAGTGTGTCTTGCCCTGACGTGGTGCAGTTCCCAGCTCGCAGCTGCCTGTTTCCTCTTGTCCAGCCGGTGGCAAGTCGCCAATTGCCGCACGCATGATTCGCGCCTTCCGAGCTTGAGGACTGCGCAATACCGTACGTATAGGTAAAAGCTTAGCCAACAGCATCTGACTCGAGCCGCATCACCGCTTCTGGTTGGTCATCTCAGCCGATGTGGGTGGGGCGCTGCGAGGCTCTTTTGCCTATTCCAGCTCTGGGCGGCTTAAGCCTTCGTATGTCTTCAACCAATTTCACTCTCTGCTCTGTTGTGACGACACCTTCCTAGGTTGGATCACACGTCATCTCGATGCGCGTATCCACTACTACGGTAGCACCTCTATTTCTACCACACACCTCTTGGCTCTCCGCTGGCTGACCTTACTGACCTTACAAACCTGCTCCACCAATTGCCACCGCGATCTCGCACGTGGCGGTGGGGCCTGAACTACGCCCTGCTCCAGCAAAGCCGTTAGGACGACTACTACATGGTACGAGTTCGGTACGGCACCAGTCACACAATGTCCGATTACCGCAGTTCCTAAGTTATCCCTTTCCAACAGCCTTGTCTACCATCTCCCATCTTACTGGCACGGAGCCTGGAGCCTGGTAACCACTGTCCTGGGCCTGTTGGCTCCCTAGCTAGTTATGTGTCAGACGCTAAAAGCACCAGCCAACCGGTGGGAATAGTCCTACGCACGCGACGTCCATGGCTTCTTACATCTTGAAACCCCCACTCTATCAACAACTTTATTGCATACCCTGTGTATGAGCGTGGCGTCATGTGCCAGAGTCTGATTACAGTAGGTCTCCCGACCACTTTAACAGGGCCGCACGGACGTTAAGCTCAAGTGATGATGATGATTTATGCCTTGCAGCTGGCCCTGCTGTCGGCTATACTGCATAGTGGCCATGTCAACAACAAACAACACGAGGCAGGTTACTAATACCAACCCTCCTTCTGGTAGTGATCATCCATCTTTACCCCTTCTATCACACCTGGTAGACACTATTTTGTCGTCCTGTTCAGACTTGTCAGAGCACCCCATAGGAGCAGTCAATTCTGCCGTTTGGCACCTGGCCAACTTCCATTGAGCATGACCTAACAAGCAGCCGGTTACTACACCATACCTGTACAGGGAATGGCAGGCTGGCTGCTTCAGGTATCCATCCAGTCATGATATTAGTCTGTCAGCATTTCGAATAATCCGCAGCCAATAACAGGAGCAGCAGCTCCCTACAGGTTTCTTCTGAGGCTCTCTGGATGCTCCTTAGAAGCAGGTTTGACAAGAATGATATATAGAGGGGAGAGCTCCAAAGCCACTGAAGAGGAGGTACAGAGCCGAGTCAAATGTCACTGTGCCAGTCACTGTCACTTCCAATACCTAGTCAAGGGAAAGGGGAAACAAGAGCCGAGAATGCTAAGTCACTAAGTTAGCGAAACAACCCAGGACCAGGACGGCGCCGTTGAGCACGTCCAAGATAATCCCACAGTAGTGGGCGATCTCAGCACAAGAGATTCGTACCTCGTTTATTATAAATCTGGCTGGGCAAGAGTCCAGAGAGATCTAGGTTAATAAGTACTCGCTTCCTTGACTAAAGAAGGAAAGGCAGGACAGGATGCCTATAGACGGTGATAAATTCTAATGTTAGCCGTGTGGGTAGCTCCTTCTGGACAAATGAAAGTGGGGGCGATGTCACTGCCAAAAAGGTCAAAAAAGGTAAAACGTTAAAACGTTAGCGCCAAGCACGGATCGGCCAATCAATCTGTGCGCACAATCAATCGGCCTCTCAAGTCTCATCAATTGAGAAGAACATCGTGGAGAGAAGGGAAAGAGGGATGGACACTGCCCAGGTGCTGCATGAGGCACAGCCAGATGGGCCTGCAACCGGTGTCAACTCTCCTCTGAAGGCTGGCGTCTTCGATGTCAAGCCTTTAGCCCCTTCAAAGAGGAAGCAGGAGGAGGAAGAATCCCCAGTGAATGGCCTTGACCGCCAGAGACAACGAGGAGCTGCACCAGTCAAGGCGGAATATCTAATCACCACAGACTTGGACCGCCCCACAGGACCAGCCAGAGATGCAAGAGATGCA
This sequence comes from Chaetothyriales sp. CBS 134920, assembly GCA_003693665.1. NCBI lineage: Eukaryota > Fungi > Ascomycota > Eurotiomycetes > Chaetothyriales > Domatiomycetaceae > Domatiomyces > Domatiomyces catenatus. The sequence continues at coordinate 16,003 of QQSL01000029.1, read as the reverse complement.
CGAGATGCACGAGATGCACGAGATGCACGAGATGCACGAGATGCACGAGATGCAAGAGATGGGGCAGATGATGATGATGCTGCCGAGGCTTTTCACCACAATGATCGACAGCCATCTAGTAATAATAAGAAGGCCAAGCGACGGGACAAGAACCAGGGTCAGAACAAGGCCAGGAGGTTTGGCTCCTCCCGTGATGAGGTAGGACTGTGTTCAACGCGTGCCAAACGAAATGAGTTCTCGCCCGACGAGTGCCCATTCGGAGACAAATGCAAGTTCGAACACGATCTCAGACGCTACTTGAGGGAGCACAAGCGTCCAGACCTCGACACCTTCAATTCACAGTGTCCCATCTACCAGGTAAGAGGCCGGTGCGCTGCTGGCTGGAAATGCAGGTTTGTCGGCTCGCATTCAACCGAGGTGGAGCATGAAGATGGCCGCAAAGAGCTGGTCCTCATCGAAGACTCAACGCGTGAGCCTATCAAGACGAATGAGGCTCTGGCTGAGGAGGTCGAGGCTGGCGTTGTCAACGCCCTCAACTACGCCGACCGCATTCGCCTGACCAAGAAGAACTTCCCTACTCCGAAATCAGACGCTTATCTGCAGTCGATTATTCACTCCGCTCAGGATCCCGCTGAGCAAGGACGAGGCCGGAAGGAGGAGGAGAAAGCCACCTTGCGTAACTCGTCATCCCCTGAACCGAATGGTGGTGAGAAGGCCCAGTCGATGGACAAGGCCGATGGTCGAGCAGGTTACACAGAGAGCATTCTGCGCCCGTCTGAAAAGCGACGCCTCTACTTTGGCGCAGAGACGCCTGTACTGGCCCCTTTGACTACACAAGGGAACCTCCCCTTTCGAAGACTATGCACCTCGCTTGGGGCCACCTTCACCTACTCTGAAATGGCAATGTCGATGCCGCTTCTGCAAGGACAAAAGTCTGAGTGGGCTCTTATCAAGGCCGACGAGTCGGAAGTAAAGCCACCCACGTTCACCATCAAGTCAACATCCAATGTCGTGTTTGACTACGACCAGGCCAGTGACCTCCGATTCGGTGCTCAAATAGCGGCCAACAAGCCCTGGCTGGCGTGCAAAGCAACCGAAGCCCTGACGACGCTCCTGCCTCAAGGTCTGCGCTGCGTTGACCTCAATGTTGGCTGTCCCATTGACCTTGTCTACCGCGAAGGCGCCGGTTCTGCACTGATGGATTCTCCGCACAAGCTGGACAAGATCCTGCGCGGCATGAACGCAGTGTCCGGGTCAACACCCATCACCGTCAAGATCCGCACGGGGACAAAGGACAAGCAGCCGACCGCTCAAAAGCTTGTGGATCGTCTCATTCTCGGCACCGCACATAACCACGGGGATCCCTGTGGCGTCGCGGCCATCACCCTCCACGGCCGATCGCGACAACAGCGCTACACCCGCTCTGCCGACTGGGACTACATCTCCTCCACGGCTGAGCTGGTCAAAAATCTCAACGCCAAAGCCGATGCCCTCGCTGACACCATCCACGAGCCCGATGAGCGCGACCAAGCCAACCCGCACAAAGGCAGCAGCAGCAGCAGCAACAACAACAAAAAGGTCTTCTTCCTTGGCAACGGCGACGTCTACTCGCACGTCCATTACAACGACCATATCACGCACTCGGGCGTGGACGCGGTAATGATCGCGCGCGGCGCACTCATTAAGCCGTGGGTGTTTGAAGAAATCAGCACGGGCCAGTACCTCGACAAGTCCTCGTCCGAGCGGCTGCGGTACATTGAGCAGTTCTGCCGCAACGGCCTCGAGGCATGGGGCAGCGACGAGATCGGCGTGGGCCAGACCCGCCGCTTCCTGCTCGAATGGCTGAGCTTCGCCTGCCGCTATGTCCCCATCGGCCTGCTCGAGGTCCTGCCGCCGGAGATTCAGGACCGTCCGCCGCGGTATCGTGGCCGCGACGAGCTCGAGACTTTGATGGCCAGTGATAACTACAAGGATTGGATCAAGCTGAGGTAAGATTTCCTTTTTTCTCTCCCACCTCTCCACTCTTGCAAGAAACTGACCAAAAAAAAACAGTGAGATGTTCCTTGGGCCAGCACACAAGGATTTCCGCTTCGAACCCAAGCACAAGAGCAATGCGTATGATGCACAAGTGGAAGGATGAAAAGACAGATTGGTTGACTGTCCCCCTTTTGCCTCGCCAGAAACTCTGACAACCCATTTTTACTCGCCTGAGCGAGCTTTTGCAAAAAGTCTTGAAAAGTTAATCTTTCCAACCAAACAATAATAGCAAACTTGAACCTGAGCATTGTGATCGTTTATTTCGTTCTTTGAGAAAAAAAAAGGTCTAACAGCACCGCCAACCAGTATTGGCATTTGGGCAAGCCCCCCTCCTGATATCCCTCCATATGTATACTTCCATGTTGATAAACCTCTCCGTTTTGGTTGGTTTTGGTTTGTCTATCATTGCTTGTCGCGGCGACAGTAAAGTCGGCTTGACACTTGACCCAGGTCAGCCTAACTGGCCAGCTCCAACGTAATGTTTCGACCTCACTCCGGGCTCCTGTGCCACCCCCCCACATGCTCGTCGGGTATGTGCTGTTGATCACCTAGTTGCTCTTCTTATCGCCCCCGAATCCCGGGTTCAGCTGAACGTACTTGTCGCTCAGGTCTTGGTACTCGCGGCGCAAGCCCTCACTCTGCTTCTTGAGCGCGGCAATCTCCTTGTCCTTCTTGACCAGGTCGTTCTTGAGTTGGCCAATCGTCTCACCGCGATACTCGTCCGACAGCTTGAGCCCGTCCTTGCCACCGGCCTTTGGGTCGCCCTCGTGCAGCCGGACCTTCTCCTGGAGGCGCAGGTTGTCGAGCGTGAGAACGTAGGTGCGGTTCAGGATGAGCGATAGGAAGAGGGTGAAGCCGGTGAGGTACATGTTGCGCTGCGAGTAGAATTTGCGCGCCTGAATCTCAGCCCGGTCGCTACCAAGTGCGGCTGCTCGACTATATGGTGGGTATGCCAGGTCAGATATAACCCAAGATCAGAAAAACGGTCGAATCACACATACCCTGCCCCAGTAGTGTCCTTGTACAGAGCAGACAGCTCGACCTGAACTCGGTACACTCGGTTGACGCTGTCAATGAAGAGGATGAGGATGAAGATGAACGTGATCTAGTTCTCTCCGTCAGACAAGACAGAAGAAGGGTTCAGCACTACCGTACCCGTAAACCATATTGCAGCTTGGCTATAATCTCACTCTCGGATATGAAGTTGAACACCTTGCGGCGGAGGGTAAAGGGCAGTGGCAGGATGAGAGCGCCGAATATCAGCATCTCGCTCACCAGCAGACCAAACACCTGTTGGGGAAACTTGTCAGATTGGATTGACCAGAAAAGGCAGCTTGCTTGCTCCTCACCAGGCTGAAGTAGAGCGTCATGATTGCGGGTTGAGAATGCCACAGTCACTTTAGGCAGAAATCAAATGTGGGGTGAGGGGTATTGATCAAGGGAGGAAGAAGATAGAGAATTGGCCTGGAGTTAGAGAGTAACAAGTCCGGTGGGAGAGGAGCAAGTTCTTTCTAGCAGGGCGAGAAATGACACGACTGAGTCGATGGGTTCTGCAGTGACTTGGAGGGCAAACAACGAGGTTGGAGGTTAGAGGTGAAAATCACCTGCCTCCTGCCTGGGCAGCATCATATTACGTCACCCGCCACTTCCGTGTGGCTGCTGTGCCAAGGAAAGCTTACCCTCGGCCCTTTGTACTGCACACACGCACAATATCCATTGAGCAGAAATAACATGATCATTGGTAACATGATCATTGGCTCTGTTGTCCTCGGAATGTAGATCCTTTGATCTCTTACTAGATATTCCACTTACTGCTGCCTTCCCCTGCCAATTCTGTCCATCACCTCAGCTAGCCCTGCTCCTTATCAATCTGAATGCTGGGGTAAAGATACATGGTAAAAAGATGAAAATTGTTGGTGTGTGTGTGTGTGTGTGTGAAACCGGGCTCCTGGACGAGAATCGATGATCGTGCTGGCGGTTGCCTTCTCTTTATCCAGCTACCATTCAAACTCGCCCTGGCCTTTGTGGAAGAGATAGCTATGGTGACGTGAGCAAAATACTGATCGAGAGGATTGCAAAGCACAGATGCACTTACTCTTGACCATCAATACTCATGATGCCATCCTTGAGCGTACACTTCCATTTGTTCTTGACCCGCTGGACCTTGTCATAGGTGCACAGCATGACATTGCCCGTGGTATCTTCGCCTTCAATGTCATCTGCGGCGTCCTCGGGATCGTCAAGATCAGAGTTAATGGCATTCTCATCCACTTCGTCGTCGTCGTCATCTCCGGGTGCATCGCCTTGAGCCCGAGTCAGCAACGGCGGTGCAGCAGATGGCTGGCCTGTAAGGATGGAATGGGCGGGGAAGACAGTGCGCTCATCGAGCGGTTCCATCAGCCCGCCACCCTCGAGCAGCTGCTGGGAAGCCTTGACATGATTTCGAATCAGTCGGTCGTTGCGCGCCCGCACCTGTCTAAATGTCTCTTTGCGACGGGCATATTCAGCACGCCAGTCATCCAGCGCATCGCCTGCTCCGTCAGATTGATCTGTCTTGATCGGGGGCGAGCGCTGGTTGACAGGGGAGCGATAGTTGTCTATGTTGGGCAGGTTGGGGAGTGTCGGTGTCGTTTCTTGTTTGATGTAGGGAGGCCCTTGCTGCTTGTCTTCTTGTTTAATGTGGCTATCTGGCTGCACTTGTGGCAGACGTTGGCCTGCTTGTAGTTCCGCGATTTGAGCACTGGCACGGGGTCCATAAATCTGGTTGAGGTTTGCTGCTGCCCGGGCCTGAGCAGAATCTGGCTGAGCCTGACGAAAGTTCGGGGCTGGGTATGGAGGTGCGACAGGCTTCTGATACGACGGAGCATCGGGTCTGAAGGGCGGTTGTGTGTTCAAGGAGGGTGGTTGTTGTTGCTGGTGCTGGTGCTGGTGCTGGTGCTGGTGCTGGTGCTGCGTCGGGTGGTGCTGCTGTTGCTGCTGTGGTGGTGCTGGTTGGCTGTTGCCATTATGAGAGAGCTGCTTGGCATTGCCAGAAATCAGCGAGTCTTGCTGTTTGGGTATGGCCGTCGGGACAGGATCCCAAGGCAATCCGGCCACCTTGAGCCCCGACAACTTGTGCTGCCACTCCTGCACATTGTCAGCGAACAAGCACGCAGTTGCCCAAACAGGTTAGTGCGCAGCCAGGGGGGTCGTGGTGGGTCTCGGCGCCCAATTTGGGTATAAGAGGAATGACTCAAAAGGCGGGCGCCCCAATCCGCCGACTGTGCTCAGCTCATTCACTCCAAAAGCACTGCCGATCCCCACTTGTGCCCACAGAGTCCCCCAAGCAAGTGCTGCAGATTCGAATCGACATTCAGCGATTATGCCCCGGCTCCATCTTCCATCTTTCTGATATCCACCATGCTCCCTCTCAGTGTCGCCGGCAGGATTCAAGAGGAAGAAATGCACCGCCATCACACGCACCCGGACTTACCTGTTGCAGAAGATCCAGTGCTGACATGTCGATGCCATCCTCCTCGAATGCAGTTCTGGAACTCTCGATCACTTCGTTGACGATCTTTCCGTAGACATCGCCCTGGGAATCACCCGTCAGCGAAGAGTCGGGCAAGGAGCATGGACACGACCAATCCAACGCCGCCACGGCGGCTGCAGAAAGAGAGTGCGTACCACAGAAGGCTTGCCCGACATTGTCGCGGTCGCTCAGTTGGCCGAATATTCGTAGAGGTTTGGCAGACCGTCCAGGCGCAAGGGTTGCTGGTCACCGGTGGCCGTCCGCTTCTGCTTTGTCAGAGGGCCGCGGCTCAGTGCTTGGCCGGTGCCCGAACCCGGAAGCGGTGATCTGTGACAGCAAAGCTCTTCGATCCAACGAGAAGGATCTGCGGGGCTGCAGAAACACAGCGTAAGACAAATTGGCAATCCTAGGGCTCGGGAGTGAGGTGGTGGAGGCAAAGATCCCAGACGCAGGCGAGATATTGACCCTGTTGATTTGCCGCTAATTTGCTTGGCGGCTGCTCACGTGACGATCCATTTTCTTCCTTTTTCATTCTCTCACTGTCTACATTCTACTCTCAGTACGGTCACTATCTACATTCTACTCTCAGTACGGTCACTATCTACGTTCTACTCTCAGTACAGTCACTGCTATCCAGTGCTGATATTCAACGCTGATATTCAACATTCTACTCAGTACGGTCACTGCTATCCAGTGCTGATATTCTACCTTCTACTCAGTACGGTCACTGCTATCCAGTGCTGATATTCTACCTTCTACTCAGTACGGTCACTGCTATCCAGGCTGTGGACCAAATGGCTTTCAGAGCAGCCCTCATTGTCGTGGACATGCAGAAGGACTTTTGCCCCCCTGTTTGTTCTCCAGTCCCGTAGTGGCAACTAATTTATTAAGACCATCAGGATGGCTCTCTCGCTGTGGCCGGTGCCAGAGAGACCATACCATTGATCAACTCTCTCCTGGCTTCGCCAGACTTTGCCGTCAAGGTTGCCACCCAAGACTTCCACCCGCCAGACCATGTATCTTTCGCGAGCAATCACCCTGGTCCAAATAACAAGCCATTCGAGTCGTTGATTGAAATCACGAACGTTGTGGCAAACAAACCAGAAGAGAAGATGCTACAGAGGCTCTGGCCAGATCATTGCGTGCAAGGCACTGCAGGTGCAGACTTTGTTGACGGCCTGGACGTGGACAATGTAGACGTGTTTGTGCAAAAGGGCATGGACTCGCGTGTCGAGATGTACTCTGCATTCTCTGACTCCTTTGGCAACCTGACCAGTGGCGCTGGCGGAGTCAATCTGGATCTTGCAAAGACGCTGAAGGAACGAGGAATCACCCACGTTTACGTTGTCGGTCTTGCTGGCGACTTCTGCGTCAAGTTTACTGCTCTTGATGCCGCCAAGTCGGGCTTTGAGGTCTTTGTGATTGAGGATGCTCAGCGGTGTGTTGACCCAGATAGCTGGACTGAGCTAAGACGCGACTTTGACGCGCACGGCGTAAAGGTGGTCAGGGTGGGAAGCCGCGAGGTAGAGAAGGTGCTGCCGACGTTGACTCGCTCGGGAAGGCGCGAGGTAGAGAAGACGTCATGAGGTGGCAATGTCGAGAAATACGACGGAAACACCAGCGTCGTATTTTGGTACCTGTCAGGCAGGATAGCGCCCGCTGTTGGGGTAGTATTCTCTACCACAGTAGAATTCTCTAGTATTCCTCCGTATTCTTCTGCTCGCATGCAATGTCCTTCCCTTGGAACGCGCGAAGATTGCTCAGGCACCAGCACTGGTGTTTCGGCCATGCCTCCTCAGGCTGTTGACCTGGCAGAGAAATACTGGAATGTCAACGTGCCGGAAGATCAGTGGACTGAAACATGTCCAGACTTTCTCCTAGGCATCTCTGAGAACAACCAAGCCGTTCTTTCGACCAGAGATGAGGACTACCAACCTCGAGCCTGGACGGCTGTCCGACACCTGATCAGTACGTATCCAGACGACCGACTGAAACGATGGGCTCTCCTAATCCGTCTTGTGCAGGCGTCGGTCGGATTAACGAGCTTTGTCGCCAGCCCAGCGAGCTCCGTCGCTACATGCGCTACACATACGATCTCAAGCGCAAATACGGCTCAGTCCTGTCCTTTGTACAACATGAGCGCCTGCACTGGCAAAGCCTGGCCCCGTCTGGCGACCCGCCCTTTACGAATCCAAACGACTACAAGATCCTGTACAATGACTGGCCATACGGCGTGGAAGAGGGCATCACCCATTTGGTGGTATGGACCAAGTTCCCGCTTGAGGACGATGAAGCCACCGGGAGGCTGACAGCTCGGGCTGAACAAGAGATTGAGGATTTTGTCGTCGAGACATTCTGTGGCCCCGGTGGAGTGCCACGGGAGAATCTGGCATGGCTGAAGAACTGGAAGTCTCTGAAGAGCATTCATGATCTTGGTATGTTCTGCGCCTGCGACGACGAGCACACCGGCAGACCCAAACTCCAGTGTACTGACAACCACACAGAGCACTTTCATGTCATGCTATACAACGCGCCAGAGGACCTGCTCGCCAGACTGACGCACGGAGACAAGCCGACGTCTGTTGCCACTCAGAACGGCACAGAGTCTTCTAGACGATGACGTCTTAGCCTCAGAGGCAATGTAACCTTTAACCTGTAACCTGTAATCTGTTACCTGCGCTTTTCAACCTCGGATTTGATCGAGCAAAACCACGTGCGCGTGGGCGTGGACAGAAACTACACGTGTACTGTTGCATCAAGTTAGCAGCAAATCCTTATCTTCCCGTCACAGAAGCTCCATTACACACATCACCGAAACGGGTAACTCTGGTACCCATACATAACTTACGTGTAACTTACAGCCTCGAAACAAGTCGGCACTAAAAGCGTACAGACTCGGAATCATAAATCATCCCCAGTGCGGGGAGCATTTTCTGGGGGAACCACTGGGGCAATCACGACCGCCCCCCTTCCCCGAAGTCCCCACTTGCCAGCCACGACGAATGTCCAGCTTTAGTAATAATAAAGGGGGCTCTGTGTCACCATGGTCTGGTCTCTCTTCTTTCTCTGTCTTCAACATCGTCACTGTTTACTGAGCGAGTTCCAACCGTTGCTTGCATCGTCCTAGAAAGCGCATCCAATACCCTGTGTAAAATCCAAGTCATTTGGCCCATCGCCATACTGAGCGAAACGAAGTACTGTACTCTCACACATTTTTCCTTTCCTCGGCGAATCCACCAAACAACCCTTTTCTTCATTCTATCGCCATCCGCATTCGAGCTCCCACCCACCATCGTCTTCACAGCAGCAGGAACCAAAGAAGAAACAAAGGAAAGCAAACACAGACAATGAACGGCAGAATCATCCTCGGAGCAGGCGCCGTTGTCGGAGTCGGCGCGCTCGCCCTGACCCAGATGGGCTTCTCGGCCCAGGACCGGCAGTTCAAGAAGACGCTGCAGTACATGCATGACGGCCAGGACAAGATTGCAAAGAAGATGAAGGACGCGGCCGAGACGATTCAACCGGGGGCCAAGAAATGAATGGATAGGCATCACCAGTGGGAGAGAGGAAAAAGGAGATGGAAAGTCTACGACTACTGACTGCGAGGCTGAATGAATACGATGATATCGAGGCCAATCAAGGGATGTTTGGAATTAAGAGTACGAGCCCCATACCTGATGGAATTACTGAATATATTAAAGAGACCATGGGCCCTGCTATCTTGATGATTTTGTACCATTCTCTCCGTTTTGCCCCATCCACTCTTTTCTGTTCATTCGTGTAGAGAGGATAGAGGAGGGTCGGTCGGTCAGATCCGTAGCTGACAAGCTGTTGCTGTTGCTGCAGTTGGTGCCTCAAGAGTCTAGGTCCTTGCGTTGATTCAACACCCAAGCAACCAGACTGCAAAGGGGAGCGACCCATAAGCAGGCCAAGGGCGCGTACTCGCCCTCTCGCCAGTATTTCGCGCCCACGTAGGCGCCGCTCACCAAGACGGACCAGAAGATGATCTGCTCGTGCACAAGCTCCGGCCCGCCCGAGCTGCTCCAGTGCCAATTCAACGCAGCTAGAGAGGAAGAAGAGATTTGGCATCAGAGAAGTTACAAAAACCAAGCAAGCAAGCAAAAAAAAGAAAATAAAAAAAAGGAAAAAGGAAAAAAAAAAAGAGAAAAGACAGGCGGCGCTTACCAGCTGTTATGATGCTCACAGTCATATGGCTCCAGCCCACGCGCGCCGCCGCAATCGAGACCCCCAACGCAGGGTTGTAGCTGTAGTCTTCCAGAAAGGGCTCGAGTTTCTGGCGTCCAAAGACGATATGGCCCGGCACGGAGACGAGGTTGAGGACAGCCGAGGTCTTGAAGAGGGTGGATGGGAGGTTGCTCTTGCTTAATAACCCTTCCATGCTGGTGCTGCTGCTGGCGCTGATAGTGTGGGTATGCTGGTTTTGTTATATTATACCAGCCCTATTCTTTAACATAAAACAGACCCTTGTTTCAAAACAAGAGGGGGGGAAAAAAGGGAGAAGAAAAAAGACACAAAGACACAATGAACACCGCCGCTCAATCACGGACGCCACTGGCGGTGGTCGCCATCGCATCGTCAGATATACTAGCCGCGGATGCCTCGGGGCTTCTCCCTGCCAATTAGGGGTAATTATTAATTAATCACAGGATAGGAGGGGGGTGCTAATAAAAAATAATTAAGCGCCGATATATCGCGGGGAGAGGAAAAAGGGGGGCGGGGGGCGGAGCCAAAAAAGTCTGGGGGAAAGGGCGGGGTTGCCAAGACGCTAGAGAGAGAGGTGTGTGGATCCTGTTTTCTCCCTCGTCAGAAAAGAAAAGAGAGAGCAGTGGCCACTAGTCTACGCGTTGGTCTACACGTGTACGTACACGTGTGTATGTATAAGAGGTGCCATAAGTTAGTATATACTCTTGAGAGCTTGGGAGTTTATTCCTTCTTCCATCAGCTTCTACCAAGGGCGTCGGTGTTACGCCCCCCCCAGGTAACTGGACAGATGTAAGGCGCGGGTTGTGAGCGTGCTGGAACGAGTGGACCAGGGTACTGATCGACATGGCCAGATCTGCGGAGAATTTATAGAGTTCGGCTTAAGGAGTGTTCAGGCGGGAGATGGATGGGCGTCAGGTAGATCGAGCATCGATACTCTTGTGGTGGCAGGACGAGACGGTAGGTACAGTTCGAGTCCTGAGTCAGGGACAGCTCCAAGGACAAAGACAGAATCATGACAAGACGGTAGGTACACTCCAAGGACAAAGACAGAATCATGACAAGACGGTAGGTACACTCCAAGGACAAAGAGACAAGACGCCAAACTAGGAGGTTCAGTTGAAAACAGGCACATCTCCTGCCAGGCAAAGCCATTGGTGGATAGTACAGTATAACATCGCCCCTACTTTGGCATGGCATCCCTCACAGGCATCCCTCGCAGGCATCCCTCGCAGGATGGAGTCGGCGACTCTAACCTCTAGAAGATGATCAATTAATCAATCGTCTCTACCTCTCCTCGCTTGTATCAACAGCCTCTGGCCCCACGAACAAGACCATCACCCTCTGATTTCTATCCACTTGATACCAGGTCTGAGCATGTATGTTGTATGTTGTTGTATGTTGCCGCTGAAAAAACTTGCTCGATCCACTATATTCCATGTCCCGTCCTTCTCAGTTTTCCGCATCCACAAACTCATCCGTGTCACCGGTCGCGGTGTCGGCCCTCCTGAGCGGTGAAGTTCCTGTAGGTAACACAGGCACATGATTGAGGTTGAGATTTGACAGGCCACTGTTCACATTCGACGTCAGATGATCATCGTCATCCAAGAGACTCGTTTGCTTTGTAGCAGCTGTCTGCTTGCTGTTGGACAAAGGCACTGCCTCGTTTTGAGTCGGTTGTGCGTGTCCCACCGACGGCGCCAATGACGATGCCTTGGTCGAAGAGTGAGAGTCAAAGTCAATCAGGCTTTCAGACGCGCCATTGCCCTTGGTGGCAGTAGATGATCCCGCTTTCGATGCAGCTGTCTGCGGCAGGATTGGTGCAATGCGCAATATCTGCTCCGTCGCCTTCTTGGGGTTGTGTGCGTCACTGTGTATGGTTAAACCAGCTTGAGACCAGCAACGGGGAATCTTACATGTCCGCATTGATGATCCATTCCAGGTCTTCTTCCCCTTCCTCACTCCCTCCTGGCCTTGCATCAACTCGGCGGAATAGAGCGGGTTTCCATTCCTGCCCGGCTTCCTCCCGCTGTCTGGCTTCTTCTCGTTGACGGTCTTCGATCTTGGCCTTTTCCTCCGTCGCTTTGACATGGTCCGAGATGTGAACAGCCTTGATTGTGCTCAGCCAAAGTCTCTGCGATTCTCTCTCCCCTTGTTCTTCAATTGGCCTCGTCAAGGGCGGCGCATGCCTTGCGTGTGTTGCATCGAAGAGCGTCTCCTTCACGCCCGTTTTGAGATTCTTGATATACATAGGCCCTGACCAGAAGCCTGAGAGCTCGTACAAGTGCTCTCCAGTCTTGTCGTTCTTGATGAAGCCTCCAATGGCGTTATAGGTGCCGCTGACCCAGCCTTTCGTCTTGAACTCAATGTCGGCAGACAAGTGGTTCTCCGGGCATCGAACGAAGGAATGGTCACCCAATTCGTACTTCATTTTCCCAAAGAGGATGCCTCGCGCATACATGTTAGGCTGCGTCAGAATGCTGCAAGACGTTAGAAAGATGGGCGGGCAACAAAGTCAAACAATAAGCATGCATACTATTTCTCTCCCAATTTGGAGGTGCCCCTGTTGGTGAAGCGCAAGTAGGAAATGCCTTCCATGATACTGGCAGCCGAGTTGCCGAGGAACCTGCTCTTCGGCTTCAGCGTGCCGTCCACTCTGATGTGGTGCTCGGGCGCCATGAAAAAGTACGACGACTTTGGCGGGTGATGCGACGTCTGTTCGGCAATGTAGTATCCCTTGGTTCGGTCTGGATACTCCCACCAACAGGTGAAGGTTTCGCCCAGGATAGGGTTTAATGGTTTCTTGACACCTCTGCCGCTGGTTAGACGGAATCTCTAGGGCGGAAATGTCGGCATGCGTACGCTGGCCTGATATGCCATCCAGAAAGATAGAATTTTATCACCGACACAAATCTCTTCACCGGGTCATCAATTTCGGGCATAGGGAGCAGCGTGTCGGGCGAGGCCATGAAGCTGTCACTTGTGTCAGAATGAGATCCACCACAGACCGCGGTACCGACTTTGTAATTCTCTCAAGCATAGAGCGCTCTTCCAGGATGAACGTGGGCAAGGTGATCCTCGAAAGATCTGCCCCAGGCCGTAGCTGGGAGATGATGTGGGAAAGAACTGGCCGGGCGTCAGCGCGAGCGCCCCAAGAAACCCCAGCTCGTCGGATGTGCCAAATCTGAACTCACTGTTGTTCTGCTCCGGCTCGACGATGGTCTCGTCGCCATCGGGCTCGCGCTCCTCCAGGGTCGATTTGCCGCCTGTGTTTGCTATCACATGTCTCTTAGATACTATTCGCCTCAGCCAGGCTGCTGCTTGACTCACTTCGAGGCCGTAGGTGGCCGAGTGAATGCCTCATGGTGGGCGAGTCGTGTCTCTTTGGCCTTGGGAAACCGCACTGGGCTGGACTGGGGGGTTCGTGCTGGGGTGTGTCTGGAAGGAGGGACCCGGAAATGGGATACAGGACGATGCTCTATGACGTGGGACAGCGGTCAGCCAGTATAGATTGGATACGGACGGCACACCGGAGGCTGCGGGTCCAGGTGCATGCGGCGAACGGTGTGTAGGAAGCCGGGAAGATTGAGCAGGTCTACTCACAAGTCATCCTGAGTCACTCGTAGGAGGTGCAGACTGTCATCTACAGACACAAGGCAGCTAAGTTACCAGAGTTACCAGATCTTTGCAGACCAAAGTCAACTGCCATCTGCCCATCGCCCAACATTCATTTCGCCTTGGTTGGGCATATGTGGGGGCTCTGGATCCGCCCATTGCGTCTGAGGGGCTCAAGACGTCATCTGTGCCCCATTTAGGCGGAACTAGTAACTTAACTGTAATTCATTACTCTTACTTGATTCCATCTCAACTAAGGTGACACTGTTACTGTGTCACAGTTCTCACTTGGTCAAGATGCCAAGTATTGTTATTGTTATTTGAAGAGCAGGATCCAGGGCCAGACCTCTAGAACTCTACAACACACTTGGATCTCTGGCTGGCAACTGACATTGGCTTGTCTGCATGATTTGCTGTCCTAGAATGATTTCTTCCTATGCTGCAAAGTACAGGAATACAAGGATGGAGGTAAGGCCCCATAGATCAAGTTAGTCTCTTTCCTGAAGATGTGATTTTAGCAGAAGCTATAATTGATTGTTTTCTCACGTGGAGGTGATTGTCAAAGTGGCATCCACCAAACATCACATGATCCTAAATTGTGACTTGTTACTGAACCAACTCTAGCCATATTTGGTTAGCCTCACACTAGTCTGAACTAGGACAGCAGAAAATCTCTGTTCCATGCCACAAGAACTACAAGGCCATACACAAACTAATATATACAACACAGATGCTCCAAGACAACAATATATACAGTGAAAATCTATGCAAGATGCCTCACCATTGATGTAAACACCTCAGCTGCTAGATAACAATTACACGCGAGCTAGAAGCACAATTCAATTCTCCACTTTTACAAACATGTGACTGTGTCTCCACCAATCACAACTGTTTGACACTAGTGACTTTGGTTGCCTTCGCCTTTGAGTCCAGCGTCATGTTCTACAGCACAATCGAAAGTTTTCAAGCGCATAATACCCGAGTTCATGATCTCACAGAGGAGCTGCAAGGATTGACTGGAGTACTGGGCCCTCTCTCCACAACTGGTGTGGATCTATCCTGTCTCGACCTCCCTTTGTTACTGCGGCAAGGCATGCCAAGAATTCCAGCAGGAACTCCTCAAATGTTCATCAGGGTCGGGCGGCAGTCGAACCAGCTTTCGAGACTGGGCCAAGTTAAGGTACTTGATGATCATCCACCTCCTAAGCTATCCGAAGAAGAGGGTCGTCTGGAATCAAGGCTGAAGTCCCTCACGCACCGGGTTGCGAAGCAGATCGAGACCTGTGTCGACTCCGTCGTCGTGTCTCAAGCAGGAAGAGAAACTCATGTCCATCAAGCAATTCACCCAGAGGCCAATTCTGCCCTTGTCGGACCCGATTCAATGCCTCAAGCGGTTCGGCATGATCAACGAAGAAGTTAGTATAGACGGACGAAATGGCACCGGTTTTGTCATCAGAGTCGAAAAGGTTTCCTCGAAGCTCTGCTTTTCTGACATATTCGATTGGTGATTCCTTCATGACACTGCTTGCGTTGTCGCTGATGAAGCTTGCTGATACCGAGTCAATACCACCTGGAGACAATCAGTTATGAATCATTGCGAGAAGAAAAAAAGTCAGTGAGCCCCCTACTTCCAAAGGCCTTTGCAGCAGCAAGACAAGCAGCAGGATGGGAACTCATGAGGCCATAGATGTTGTCGTCTTCTCGTCGGAGGCAATTCAGAAGGCCCACTGCAACTCCGCGCTCCCGGTAGTCGCTGTGTACAACGAGTTGAGTGATCCAGCACACTGTTTTGTCCTTGACCTTCCACCGACAGGCAAATGCATTCCCTGCCAGTTGATCCCCGGTTGTGACTTTCACATAGGAGCAGTCGGCATTTCCGGGGAGACATTGGGCTCGTAGACGGTCCTTGCCCAGCCTCACACGACTTCCTATCCTCGCCATTAAAATTAGACACACGCACGCACGCACGCACGCAGAACAGGACCACAATCGTATTTGTGAAACTTGCCTTGTTTAGGAGTTCGCTGAGAGCTCGTAGGATGGTGTCCCCATATTCCGTAGTTTTCGTTGAAGAGACTGGCCGCTTCCACCAACATAGAATCCGTGACATCACGTCCACTAAAGGATTCGAAGAGTTGCTTTGCCATGCTTGGTCTACAAGGGTTCGATGTGGAACTGGACTGTTTTTGGAGGAGGATGGGGGGACGACATGGTAGGGGTGGGAAGGTCCTCTCTAAGATGAAGGCCGGGGTGGTAGGTGCATCCAACGGAGGACAAACTTGTTGAAGGCTACGTAGCTCCTGGCCAATGAATTGTCTCACCGACGAACTAGTTGACGTGACATTGATTTTGTCGTCGGTACTGGTTGTATTGTGACTTAATTGTCCTGATCCTTAAATGCCGCATCGCCACGCACTATCCCTTCTCAGGCCTAGTGTCAGTGGGTCTCTAGGTCTATTTCCATTCGACAGATTTCAATCTGCTGGTAGATGCAAAACTTTATTATTGTTATTATTATTATTACTCGAGAGTCGTTGCCACCTGTCGTCGGTACTGGTCGTATTGTGACTTAATTGTCGCTAAATCAGGGGCACGGATCTGTCCTGATCCTTAAATGCC